>PPNM03000085.1:0-26622 GCA_003707275.3 Kregervanrija fluxuum | reverse complement strand
TCCATACTCGTTATTCAATATGGTACCAAAGTCGTTACGGAAAACATTGATTCATAATGCTAAAGTATTTACACGTTCGTCCATAAATGATGAAGGCCCTTCAGACGCATCAAACTCGGGTCGAGTTTTTTCAGAAGGGAGGATAATGTAAGGATTCGGAATTTCAGTGTTTATCTTTTACCTAATTTGTAAAGAGATTGATCTTCGAGAAAGTTCCAAGAGATGTCTTACCAGTTGGCAATATGCAACAGGTTGGAATATTTAAAGACTGGAATTTTCCCACAAGATCAATTATAGAAATTTATAATTTTATAAAAAATAACTTTAACTTTTATCAAATCTTTACGATAAAATTATATAAGAATTTATCAATTCAACAACTAAAGTACGAAACTTTATAATCTTTGAAACGAACCCAGACGAAGTCACTTCTCCGTGACTTTGATTCTTTGATAAGCCGTTCACGTGACTCTAACGGAGTCAGTGAAACTCCGAAATATATCAAGGAACTGTTCCGACGCCGAACGTCGAACGTCGAGTCTCGAACTTCGAACTTCGAACCTCGAACTCTGAAAAACATTTCATCCTCGGATATTTTCTAATTTCATATAGAACTTTTTATAAAACAACAAAATAGAAAACAAAAAGTATCAGAGGACGGGTTAGCTTCCTGGATACCTTCCACCTTAAGTACCATGTAAGAATAAGTTATAGTATTCAACACCTAAGTATAATCTTAATCTTCAATAATACAGGTTTCTTCGTCACTTGGCATCCCCCCTAGCCTTAACTAAAAGGTCTTACTTAGTAAGTAAGGAACAAGTTACTTACTATTGATAGTTGGTGCTAAACTTCGGTTGAATGTGACTTTTGTCTTATGAACTATTTACTAAAATATATTAATAAAATATATATAGGAATCCTTACTCAAAAGAATCTCTCATTAAACATATGAAATACAAAATACAAGCGGAATCGTCCTTATACTTGTCCAATTTCGTCCATCCAGCAGTTGAACAGCCACTTGATGATTTGACCAATCATCATCTTAATCAACTCTAGCCACACCATAACAATGCCGGCAATTATATGCATTATGCAAATATAATGCCGAGTCTTGTATTTATGTTCTTGGATTAGCTAATCAACACAACACAATTCTGTGACATAATATATATTGAATTATGACATACAATTTATGTTGATGTTCTGACAAAAAGAAGTCAAGAGAACTTCTTATTTATTTCCTCCAGAACCGTTTTAATCTTTGTAACGAACCCAGACGAAGTCACTTCTCTGTGAATTGATTCTTTGATAAGCCGTTCACATGACTCTAACGGAGTCAGTGAAACTCCGAAATATATCAAGGAATGTCAGAACATCAACATAAATTGTCAGAACATAAATTATATGTCATGAGTTAATAGACACATTATGACATAAATTTTGTTCCATGGCATAAATAATTACAAGAACATATTATTTGATATCTAAGATATTGTTTCATCTTATCAGAGTAATCAAAAGAAAAGATATTATTTCATCTTGTCAGTAAACTTAAAAATAAAATTGACAAGTGTTGATAATAAAATTAATACTGCTATTACACATGAAATTAATTTCATGTTCATCAGTGTCAGCACAATTAAATTCCACAGTTATTGTGTTAAGTTGCTGTATATAAGAATACGTATTTTCCCACTTATTTTGTATAATTTTATATCTTGTTTAGTTTTTTTTTAATTAAGGATTCATTATTAGAAATAATACAACTAAGTAAGTAGTTCATCAGAGCTAAGCCAGACACATATTCAAATTAGCTAATACCAAAACAACGGTAAGTACTGTTTCTTCATTAATGGTTTATGACCCCGTAACCGAGGCTAGAGGGGATGCCATGTGGCAAATCTATCTGTATTGGTTATTTTATACCGTGCCTAAGGTAGAAGATATCCAGGTTAGCTATCCCATCCTCTGATATGATTTCTCGTTTTAAATTGACAGTGGTGCCCTGAAAAAGCCTTAATGTTTTTACCCATAATTATTTATGGTCATGCAATCTCGCTTAATGAATATTTTGTGATTTTCTTCACTACGAATCGGATTCTTTCGGTTCGACTGGACGCAATGTTTAGAACGTTGGGCAATTGTATGGAGCATAGAGTTTGAAATTAATGAACCACAGCAAGTTTATTTATGTGTTTTCTAATTATTACTCATTAGAACAAAGTATGTTTTCTTGAGTCTTTGTTATGTTGAAGCTTCCATAATACAATATGAGTACCATTCTTTTAATACCGACGTTAGTCCATGAATCAACTGCTCAAATTGTGTACATGCCAAAACTCTGATTGATTTATGATGTATCTTGTTGTTTGCTTTGGTAGAAGGTTGAGGGGTTTTCTTTCAATAAGGTTAATTTTTTTTACCACTGCTTTCTTTTGATTGAAATTTCCCATACGATAATGATATTTTTGTGCTAACGTAGCTTAGTATGGAACTTTTTTTTACAACCAATTAAATGATATATTGTTATCTTTATTGGTGGCTGTATCATAATAATTACCCTCTCCAAAATATTATACTCTTAAATGTTACACTATATAATCAGAGTTTCATTAAACCGAATTCTCCACGATTGCTCAGCTACAGCAAATAGAAACCACTATTAAAGCAAATATCTTACTGAAATTGAATCTGCCATAACATTTATTTCGACGATCTATGTATATGCTCAAGGCGTAGCATAGAAAAAAAAAAGAATGTTTAAGAGTACCGCTAATTTATTGATAAATAAACAAAAATACATAGAGATAAATTATAGGAATAATATTTTTTCACTGTAATGCAAAAGCAGGGGGTTCCAGGGCTCCCATAGCATTCACCTTGTCGGCCAGCAGCAGGCAGAAAAATCTTGAAATAGAAATTTTAACAAAGGGCATACCAGATTTTGAGGAACCAGTTTTTAGGAGCGGGAGGCACGTACTCCTCAAACTCCCTTTCTGCCTCTTCTAGTCCTGTGAAGCAATCAATATCCTCTGGGGGTGCCCAAAACTTAAAGTTTTTAGTCCATAGCATATGTCCAAAAAGAAGGACAAAGAAGATAGGAATTGTAATATATGCAGCAAAGAAGTCTGCCGTACTCCAATCGAAGAAAACAGCATATCCATTAACAATAGCAATTATAGTGAAAAATATGATACAAGCATATGCTCCTACCAATTGTAAATAAGGTCTATAAGGGATGCGGTGATCCAATCCATGATATTCAAGTGCTTTTCTGAATCTTATATATGTGATCGAGATCAAAATCCAAGAAATAAATCCTGAAACAGTTGAAATATTTGTTAGCCAGTCGAAAACGATTGCTGATGAATTACTCACATTCAAGTAGACAACAAGGCAGATGGCCGATGATAAAATTAGAGCATTGTAAGGAACACCCCAACGAGTACATTTCGTAAAAATTTTAGGAACGTCATCATTCAGTGCCATTGAATAAAGGGTACGTGAACTGCAGTACAACAAACTGTTACCACTAGAGAAGGCAGACGTCAAAATGCAAGCGTTGACGATATGATTCAAAACGTGAATACCAGCATTCTCAATACCAATAACAAATGGTGATGCAGCAGCTCCAGACTCACCCGACGCAATAGCAGCCAACAATGATTTGTCATTGTAGGCGACGGTAACACCAATCACAAGAACACCTAGGATGTAAAAAAGGAAAAGTCTGTAAACAAACCTATTTGCTGCCTTGACAAGGTTAACCCTTGGAGCTTGAACCTCTGATGCACAGGAAGTGATAAGCTCAGGACCAAAAATGAAGGCAAAAGCAGATTTGATAATGGCAGATACAACTGCACAAAACTTTCCATTGCTTCCAGACGTTAAGTGTTCAGTAAATGCACCTGGATGCTTCCAATAATGAAATCCTAGAACACCTTGTGATTTTGGCGCTCCACCAAAAAATATGACAATGCCAACAATAATAAGCCCAGTAATGCAGAAGATCTTGATATAAGCAATCCAAAACTCAACTTCACCAAAACATTTAACAGCAAAAAAGTTTAGAACCACAATGCAAACCCAAAAAATTGAAATCCAAATTGCTACACTCAAGTCAGTCCAATACTCAATAACCATTGCTGCAGCTGAAATTTCGGCGGGTGCAATTAGTGCCTGAGCATAAAATAAATTAAGGCCAGCAGCAAAACCAAGGGATTTACTGCCTGTATATCTTGCCGTCAAAGCGTATGAAGTGCACTTACCGGGAGCAGGAATATAGCAAACCATTTCACTCAACTGATTCATTTCGAACCACACAAACGCTGCTAAAATAAGATACCCCGTAAGAAGAGCAGCAGGTCCACATGAAGCCAAAGCTATACCTGAACCGACAAAAAGACCCGTTCCAATACAACCACCAAGAGCAATAAGTTGTAAATGTCTTGATTTAAGACCCCTCACTGTTTTGTATTCTTCCTTAGTAGTGGCAGGTGATATCTCAAACATCTCTTCTGGTAGAAGCGTTGCGATGGAAATTTTGGTTTCATCCTTCTTCCTTTGATGGTCCCTCTCCACAGTTTCCCCATTACTTGAAAATTCAAATCTTTCGTTTTCTGTTGAAAATGCTACTGATGATGACATTTGATTAATTTTTAGAGAGATAAATCTTCAATATTTAATGAAAGCCAGCTTGACAAGAAGTTGGCTAGTGGTTTTTCATTGATATTTATGTGAACAAGAAAAAAAAATATGCCTTCCGAGCCGCACAAAGGTGATAACCCTATCATAACCGAAAATTCTTTATCTGTCTCGATCAGAAAAAAACGAGTTAACTAGGGAGCTTGGGTGGGAAAGGGGGAAATATCCGATTGAGGTCAAAAGATTATCATTTCCGTATCATTTTCTATGATTGTCGTCAACACATAAGACGCCGCATAAAATTTGCCTATAATAATTTCCATGCCAGCTTTTCTTGCTGTATTAAACAATTTTTGTAGTTAAAACTTAATATTTAGTTATCATTACCTTATCGCCCTTTTTAGCTCTAATCACAACAAAATTGATCCCTCACCTGTCCCATCATAGGCTAAATTTTTTTTTAGCCGACTTTATCAACTATTGATCCCGAGACACGGGCATGGTATCCTATTATATAGCATGTATGAGGTAACTAAAAATATACTTCTGGGGTTGAATAGGGAGGGGCCGATTACTTTTGTGATTTTTAAATCTAATCACACTAGTTGAGATCTATTCAATAGGTTTACGTCGGCACGTCAATGAGGATAGGATAATGTTTTCAGTATTTATGCATGCACTCACCCACGTAGCAGGTCTCCTATCGGGGGGGGGGATGTTTACAATTTTTATCTTAGCAGGTTATATGAGCGACAAAATTTTCGATTGTTTAAAAATTTACAGTTGTCAAGGTATGACGTAAAAGCCAATTACATGTAAAGTTTGATAAAAATTTATTAACTAAAAAACAAATTCTTGAAAATTGAGATTTCAAATTCATTGGGCTTATTTTACCCACTGTGTAATATCAAGCTTTCCTGGCATCAGCAAATGCATCGTATCCCAGAAGCCACGGAGCAAACCCTTTATCTCTCCAGACCAAACATTCACCAGCTGGGGGATCCGGCAAAGATACAATTCTGTCTCTTTCCTCCTGTTCAGATCCATCGTCTAAATGATACTTAACTTGTTGCTGGTTTCCTCTATCAACGATTTCTTCAGTTCTCAATTTTCTTTTTTTTTCGTAAAGTCTCATTACCTCAAGTAGCTGATCTTTCTTTGGATACATTCCCAACAAAGTTCCTAAAACAGCACCATCCTCGATAGCCATACCAGCTCCAGAGGCTAAATAAGGTAATGTAGCATGAACGGAATCGCCCAAAAGGCAAACCATGCCACTTGGATGGTACCAGTGCTCAATACCTTCTCTGAAACATAATTTCCATTTATCTATCGTATCACTCTTAACCAGATCCATCATTTTAAGTAAAGTAGGATCCCAGTCTTTGAAAACTGCTTTCATTTCTTCAACGGAACCTGCAGATATAGATTTCCCTTCTGGGACGGTATCAGGACAAAGAAGAACAAGATTAAACCATTTGCCATGGTCCAAAACATAGTTAACTGTGTGACAACCCGGTCCCATCCAGTAGTTGACTTCTGGCTTGGTTATATAGTGTTTCAATTCCGGAACAGCAGCAACATCGGAACCTTTCAAAAGAACTCTATATGCCAAGTCACCGGTTGGAGTTGGTGGATCATGGTATCCTAGCAAAAGATCACGGATCCTTGAATGAACACCATCAGCACCCACAAGAAGATCTGCTGTGTACTTCTGACCAGAACTTGCAGTGGCGGTAACTTCCCTAGCCTCAAGATCATAATCCAGATCAGTCACTCGAGTATCGACATGAATCTCAGCCCCTAATTTTCTTGCCTCCTTCAATAAAACGGCTTGTAAATCGGCTCTATGGAAATCCCAAAACGGAGCACCCATTTTTTTAGCTTGTTCGTAAAAACTAAATTTGGTCAAACACTTGCCTTTCCATCCATTCAAATAGACAAATTCAGGTTCTGAAGCATACTCCATAAGTGCATCCTTCAGTCCATAGCTGATTAATATCTTAGAAGCATTGGGAAGAATTTGTAGCCCAGCTCCCACTTCCGCAATCTCGGATGCTCCCTCCAAAATCACCACCCGGTGACCTGCCCTCAAAATTGAAATTGCAGCACTAAGTCCTCCAAGACCTGCACCAACGATAATTACCTTCATGTTTGTCTGTATACCTACTTTTATGATATTTTTTTTCCTTTAAGAAGCTATTAATCGGAAGAAATGGGGGAAAGTTAAACGTAAAGTTAAACGTGAAGTTAGATGTAAAGTTAAATGTAAAGTTAAATGTAAAGTTAAATGTAAAGTTAAATGTAAAGTTAAATGTAAAGTTAAATGTAAAGTTAGGTGTAAATCAAATACGAAATTGGATGCAAAGTTATGCAAATTTATAAAATTTATTTTATCAATAACGTGAATATGTAGAGGATCCATGGGTTACCCGGAGGAAGGGTTTATTTTTGTTATGAGCCACTCTATAAAGGGAATCGCCAGTATATTAAATTTGCAGTTGGCAATTAGGCTTGATTAAGGTGGGGATTGTGAGTGGGAATGATACTTAATCACTATGGCTACAATCGATGGCTGTTGTCCCCACGGAGGGTCCAAGAATTTCACTTTGCAAAGAAAATAAAGTAGGTGAACGGCGGGCCGGGATAAAAGTATGTAACAGAATTGACAAGCCTGCGAGATTTGCAATTTGAAAGGTCCGTAATATTTTGTTACATGGGGGAAAAACAACGCAGAAGATTGGTGCCAATGCGTGGGCAGTCTCAATCGAATATCTCCAACCGTATAAAGGCTCCAAAATAATCTTTGTATATTTCAAGCTTATTTCGTAATAGTTATGACAGAGAAGAATTTTAATAATAATAAATATATACAATGACTAGAACCATGCCATCTCCTTCAAGTTTATTTGAACCCCTCAATATTGGAAACTTAAAACTGTCTCATAGGATTGTGGGTGCTCCAACGACTCGTATGAGGGCTTCCAAGTTGGGTGATTACTACGTACCAAATGATATCATGGTAGAATATTATTCAGCAAGAGCTACGAATGGTGGGTTATTGATAACTGAGGCCTGCCCGATCTCGGCAACATCATGTGGTTATCCCGGTGTCGCTGGTATCTTCACCAAAGAACAAATCGAAGGGTGGAAGAATATTACTGACGCTGTCCATAAGAAAGGTGGTTTTATTGCGTGCCAACTGTGGCACGTTGGTAGAGCTACTGTTGCACCTCATATAAGTGGTATTCAACCGATATCATCTACTGCTACACCTTTAGAAGGGGATTCCCTATATCCTGGTCTGGCCTTTAAGGATGCCCCTCCAAGAATTATGTTGAAGGAAGACTTTGAACAAGTTGTAGAGGATTTCTCCACCGCTGCTAAGGCTGCTATTAATCAGGCGGGTTTTGATCTAGTTGAGATTCATGGTGCTAATGGTTATTTATTGGACCAGTTCTTCCACGACAATGTAAATACTAGAACAGATGAATACGGAGGATGCTCAATGGAGAACCGCCTAAGATTTCCTTTGCAGGTTGTAAAGGCTGTTGTTGCTGCTGTTGGAGCGAATAAAACTGGTATTCGTCTTTCTCCATACAATCACTTTCAAGATACGAGAGATTCTATGCCGAATGAAATGTGGTCATATATCTGTACAGAGCTCACAAAATTGGACGAGCCTTTGGCATATGTTCACATGATTGAACCAAGATTTGATGAAGTTTTGTCGCCCGAGGATAAGCTCAAGTCTTTAGACAATCAAGTTGCTGTAAAAGAAGATTTTTCATTAGTTCCATTTAGAAATATTCTCAAGAAAAAACAAATTTCTTTTATCGCTGCTGGTGGTTTTACCAGGGATACTGCAAATACTAAAGTTGAAGCAGATGAGGCAGATGCTGTTGCCTTTGGTAGGCAATTCATCGCAAATCCGGATTTAGTCGCAAGATTCAAGCATGGTTGGCCTGTAAATAGGCATGATAGAAGCACATTCTACGGAGCGAATCCTCCAACCAAGGGTTATTTGGATTATCCCCTCTATTCAGCTTGAGTGTTTGATAATTGAGAATCGTCATTTCATGTTTTTTTTCGCTAAGATTTTCGACGCTGCCTATGTCTGCATCAAAAGTAAAAGCTGTTTGGTGACTGCTGGTTTGAATATTTTGAAACTTTTTTCTTAATGCATATAATACTATCTAAAGGATATGATCGTTGTTATTCTTAAGTAAAACCTTTCTCAAAGCAAACCTCGAGTAAGAAGAGTATATTTAATCTACTCATCATGGATGTAGACCATTGAAAATTTGCTATTAAACATTGTAAAAGATTTGGACCGTCCGGTTGTGTTCGCTCAAAACGCAAAGATATCAGGAATAGCTCAACGCAAAAAGCTTGTTTTCCTAAAACTGTGTTAAATTAATGCCGGAATGAGATCGACCTTTACATTGAAAACAATTAGTCGACTGTTCTTATCGTTTTAACCATCTAAAAACAGACATACTGACATTGGATTCGTTGATCCAAATTCTTCAATGTAACCCATTATTTTACAACAGTAGAGTATTCAACACTACTTGGGTAAGAATAAATGATGCTTCTGTATTTACATGGCCAATAAGGAAGACTAATGGCGAAATACCATGGATTAGAAGATATACCCGTATTATGCAGTGGATTATAGGTACTCACGGCAGGATATTATCTGCTGCTAGGAGGATTCTCATCTGCTGCATAGAAATATTCATTGACAAATTATCGGGTTTGATGTGTTTCATTTGTTGGTAATTTGAATATTTTTAAAAATTGATTACGTGTTATATGTGAAAATTAGGTATAATTTTATGAAAGTATAGTAATCAGAAAATGTTGTTAATATTGACTGGTTGAGATTGAGAAGATTAGTTATTCCTAATTGGGAATTAGCGACAACTAATTTGTCGAATCTCAAGCGAGAATGAAAATTTTATGAGAATTTTCAATAATGTAAATAGTTTATATACTTTTATGTACCAATTACAATATATATTATTTGAGTAATAACTATGAGTATAGACCCAGTTTGATATATTAAGTTATATTGAACACCAACAATTAGATCTTAGGAATAAAAACACTAGTCAAAACATTATAAATGGTGATTTTCGGGTAATATAACAGGATTATAATAAATAAAATATGAAGGAACTGCCTATAATACCTAGTCTGTCGTATAAGTTATATACCTATAACTGCTAACCAGAGTAAAGAATCTCTCCCCGTACAAACAGAAATTTCCCGAGTATTTTTTTATCGGAATACAATATTGTGGGACTGCGAGTATTTTTTACCACACACATCTTTGCATATGAATTCTATGGGGATTCTCCCCTGCCTTCTATACAACAATATATTTTTTCTCATTTTTTCATTGCGGCGGTTGATTGTTTTCAACAAAGGATGCTCGCTGCACTAAACATCTACGTCAAATAGTCCTCGAGCACACATTAAACAATGGATATATTATCTATGTCAAAATGATAAGTAAGTTTCTAAACGATTACTGATATAAAATATTCCGGATTAATTTCGCTATAGCAATACATTTTTCTTCTTCATATCTTCTACAAACTAGCTGTATTACGACTGGCATCCCTCTGTAAAATTCTTGGTCATAATATTTCCAATTTATTTCATCCTGTTCACTTTGGAATTCTGTCCGATTGAAGGGCACATCCAATTCGTTCACCTCGCCAATGGGAATAGTGATGACAGAGTAATCCAACGGGTTTATGAACCTAGTGTATGAATTTCCAACCTTGGTGTTATCACCCAATCTCCAAGATGTAGCTGACCAACCGGGAACAATGAGACAATCAAAATTGTTGGCGTTAAAGAAGTCATCATAAATTTGTTGGTATTTGTATTTAAGACCAACTTTTTCAAAGTAATCATAAAGCGAATCAACTTTACTGGGAAGCTTAAAAGACCTCCGCAACACATCGGGATAAGGTTCATCTACCAAATCGCAAAACTTGCGAATTTGTTCGAAATTGTCACATGTGTAAAGAGATGTTAACAAGTTCCCAATCTTAGAGTGCTTGACTGGTGGCTGTTTAATCTCTTGGGCGTCGATGCCATTGCCGATCAACTTCTGCATTAATTCCTCAATACATCTCAAAATTGGAGGATGAGGCATAACTTCGGTATCCCACTTCATAATACCAAACTTCAAGCGCCTCTTACTTTCAGCTCCGAATAGCATGCTGAGTTTCTGCTGCTCTTGATCTTTCCATTCAATCGGAACACACCTGGCATCCCGCAACCAAGGCTTAGCTTGAATGATTGTTTTCGATACTAACTCTAAATCTTCTAGATATCTACACATTGGCCCTACAACTGAGCATACAGTGGTTTGGTTGGGATAGGAATTTGAGATATTTAGATATGGAAACCTGTTTGAAGATGCTCTTAACCCAAATAATCCACTATGGGCAGAAGGGCCTCTAATGGAGCCTCCAATGTCTGTGCCCAACCCAATCACGGAGCCTTCTCCAGATAATAACGATGCCTCACCACCAGAGGAGCCCCCCGGTGTCTTTCTTCTATCTATTGAATTCGACGTCTCGCCATAATTTGAAGAAGTCTCGGGGCCTAGCATAGCCATCGGGACAGTAGTTTTACAATAGAAGACTGCTCCTTCATCGTATAGAATTTTGGCTATAAGTGACATTTGAATATCCGGGGAGTCATTATCGCAGATTGTTCTTTCATATTGTGAAGAAACTTGCGGGGCAAGATACCCGATTGATGTTTTAATGTCTGGTAGATTTATCTGATCCTTTAGTGAGATTGGAATACCATGCAATTTACCTACTAGCTTCCCTGTCCTTTGAAATTCCGCGTCAATTTCTTTTGCCCTGTCTAAAGCCCGATCATAAAAAATTTCAATTAAACAATTGGTCAACTGATGAACCAAGGACGATCTATGGCAGTATGCGTAAGTAACATCGTATGCCGTCAGTTTTCCAGTTGCCAGCAACCCCAGGAGCTCGATAGCTGACTTAGAAGTAATTTCCTGTTCATTAGGTGCAATTAAACTAGACAAGTATGTATTAACGTTTGGTGCATCATGTGGTGTTGGAATCTTTGATAAGATCCATTCTTTCGGGATCTTGGATAGGTTGGATTCTTTTTTACTTTGAGCTATCTTTTTATATTCCATTGCGCAGTAAGAAAATAGCAATTGAATTATTATAATGAGTTAAATCTTTGGTATACTGTCAAGATAATGAATTGAAATTGGAGTAGGGTACTTATATATATATCCCTTATCTAATCTTTATAACTCCATCTTCTCTTTTTGATTTGTCGTGTACCTAATTAATTCCCCCACTCAGTGACAATGCAAGGCCGTCTGTAATCAAATAATTTGAATCTTCCTTTAAAACATGAAGACTTAGTGAATAAGAATATAAATGCTTCCGATAATATTGCACACAACTTTTATACAGCGTATGAGATTGAGATCTGTTACCGTGCAAAAACAACCACAATGTATATCGTTATGCAACAACTCTTCTGCTAGCAACCGCTCATCAAGGCTTCTATTGCCTTTTGGATATACTCTTGAATTTTGCAAATGTCTCAAAGAAAAAGAGATTTAAATTGGTAAGTGAGCATAAAATTTAATGAACTATTTGCTGCCAATTAGATAATTAAAATTAACAATTTTTCAGGAAAAGAATATAAATATAGTACAGTATTGTTCATTGATTATTTAATGTCATCTTAGGGAAAGTTTTTTTCTCCTATTTGTTTCCTTAATGTTTCTCTCTTATTGCCTATTTCCTTAAATGCTAAAATTGCTGGGTCTTTAATAGTACGTACAAATCAAAAATTTCCATGTTTTCCTCTTTTAAAAGGACTGAATAACACTACGATATACATAGGGTTACTTGATGTAAAGAGTCTATCAGGACCATATATATTATTTTATTTTCATAAATATATATCGCTTCCGCCTTTTAGCTTTACGAAAAATCTTTATCAAAAAGCTTTCCAAAAAATTCAATGAAAAAATGATAGCAGATCAGACAATCCGTGTATTTCCTTTATTTTTAATGTGAGGATAATGAGACCGATTATTTTCGAGAAAAAAGGGTATTGATATATACATTTTCCATCCATTGACTTAACCAGTATGATATAAGTAGATTCAAGGATAATATGACCATTAATCAATCAAGAATTATTGACTTTGAAAATTTAAGTTCTTTTCTTTTTAATAAGAGATACACTGAACAAGAAAAAAGCTCTAATTTTTTGAATCTTCTACAGATAGAAAACGTCCTTAGTTTATCTTAGATAAAAAAAATACAGTTTGATTATGAATTCTTTTGATGAAAATAACGAGGATTTAATCTTTGGACAACTAAATTTTAATTCAAATTACAAGATCTTGAGAGCTTGAACTTGGTATATTCAAGATTCATTAGATAGGTCCTGTGATAGCCAAATTTTCATAAATGAAGCCATTCATGAAGAAAAGTACTAGAGTGAATATTGCGTCCATATTTTGAAGCAATTAATTGGTGATGATGAAGAAGAGTTAGTCATAGGCAGATGTTTTCAATATATTCAAATTTATTTATCCAATCTAACAGGGTTTGATCAAATTGGTATCGTTGTTCCCTATATAAAACTAGAAATAAAGCTGAAACTAAGCTGAAACTAAGCATAAGCTGAATTTTTTTGGTGAAAAATTGAAACAAACGAAAAGGGACTATTTAAATATAGATCACATATAAGAATCGTTTACTAAATGCATACTATAAATGAAGATAATGAATCTGAATTGATTATATGGTTATAAAAGACTCTTCACACATAAAGAAGTAATTACTATTTAAAGAATTTTTTGAGCCTTTATAGGAAAGAGTTATCACATTATTACAGCTTTATGATTCCAGAAAATACACTAATCAAATTTCAGTCAACTGATATCGGGGTATTGCTAGAAATCGAATAGTAAAAGTTGTCAAGAGATTATCAAAAAAGAAATCAAACAATGCCGAGGAATTATATAGCTGTAGTTTTAACTGTTATGCGAGCTTATAACGTGAATATACATCAGTTAGTTGTAGAAAGAGCGGTGGTAGTCGTCAAATACTGAGCGTTTCAATCTCGAGTTGTAAGCAGATTATAAATCAAATTCAAATATAGTAGATGTTACAATTTTTATTTTTCAGGTCTTGTTGCTAACGAATCCTTAAAATATATAGCTACATGCCAGACCGATATGAAAGGAACTCCAGAAGAATACATATAACATAGCAATATGCCCAACGATGGAAATATTGTAATATTAAATCTTTTTGCTAGTAACGAAAAGCTATTAAAGTCTTTCGGAATTATGTTCATTAAGTTAGACTACTCCTTACTTCCTCAGGATATTTCTAAAACTTATAAGTAGTTGAATTGTGACAATTCTAATTGAAAGCTTTTTACATTTGATTTACGAATTTTTTCCTAGGGATCCTCCTCTTTATTGTAGGCTCCGTTAGAGTTACGAATATTGATTCCATAATAATCATAGTTAGCCAATTTGAAATTTGAAATATTTTATCACGAATAATTTTTTAAATTAAGCTGGACATAATTGTTGTGATTGAATATGAAATCATAGATGAGATATTATGAATTTTGTTTTCTTTTCTTGAAAAACATTATATACAGAAACTGATAAGGTATCTGAAATGTCTTTTCGCTTTTAAATTATTAAATCTTTCAAACCCAATAATTAGTCTTGTATTGAGTTAATATTAAAATTTTAGTTAAATGCGTTCAAACCGAGAAAAGTTGATTATTCTGAAAACGTAGTCCCGGCACGAGAGACGTAAGATGAAGTGAGAGGTATATAGTCAGCGTGAAAAATGTGCAAAGATAATCAATACTAAATATAAAGCAAGCTATACGATAGCAATATTAATAATAAATAAATAAATAATTCGAAAGACTAATATTTCTTTATCGGAACCAATAGTAGCCATATTATTGTAATAAAACGTAGGGTAAGGTTCAACCAAATAATCCGAATTAACTCAAAGGAGTCTATTCAGATCAATTGAACTATTAATTAGGTCAATTTCACCTAACTTAGTACTGTCTCTTTGGTGAAATCTAACTTCTAAATTGACTAATCTATATATATAATGATTACCACCAGTGCTAACAACAGAGAGAGGTAGTTAAGCTATTAAATGTTGGTAAATTAACATCAGAATCCGAGACTTGCTGCTGTGAGCGCCAACATTTTCCACCGTTGTTGATATTGTTGATATTGTTGCTTGGGACTGAACAACAAACTCATTATGAATATCATTGTTCGTTGGTTTTCCTTGTAATCATGGGAGGATTTAATTAATCTGGTTACCAGCCAATAATGAATCTTCAGTTATTAAGACTATTCTGAGAAATGTTTCGACCGGTGTCGTTGGATCCAATGATATGGTGATTACGGGTATTATTAATTTCAGGTCGAAACTTCTTTTGTCAAATAATTGGCTAAGATTCACATAATAGGGGTCCATCTGTTGTTCATATCATGAAAAAAAATATTTTGCGATGAATTAAATATGCAACATTACCTTGAAGGTATATTACACGTAGATTGGCTTGTAAAGCAAAAGGTGAATATATAATTTGTATGTTTTTTTGTAAGATTTTCCATCACTTTTTTGGTGTAACCTATTCTTATTACTTGGTTACACTAGAATGCCTGCTACTAATCACATCAGGAATTTAGCACTCAAAACTAATCTTGAACTTATAGACGTAAGGTCTGAATATATCTGATGTAAAGATGTACCCCCTTGGTTCCAGCGAGCAGAAGTTTTTTCATGGGCTAATTTTTTCTTATTTGAATTTTCAAAACTTCAAGCTTATCAGAAAAGGCATCATTCGAACATGGCAATTAATTGTTGAGCGCAACGAGGCTTGGAATAGCAGTTGTAAAATTTGATACTCTTTTATAGTGGATATCTTGAAAAATCTCATTTTATCAAAAATAGAGACAAAGCAAGAAGGTGCACTAGACTGAAACAAAAGATACACTGGATTAAAGACAAACAGCTGTCAACGGGAAAGTTACCAATTCAGTTTTTAATTTTTCAAAGTAAATTGGATTCAACCTACAGATAAATAGGAGTTTCCGAAGCTCATACAAGAAGTTTGGTAGGAATATTTATTTTGTTCTTAATTCAACCAGTTGTCGTTGAAAAATAATCAAAATAATTTTAGATGGTGGTAGTTTTTGACTGCTATATAAATATATATATATATATATATATATAATTAGATATTACAGATCATATGCATTGTTTGATTTTAATTATTATGCTTGCCATTGATGAAAGTATAAGATAGATTTGATATTTGTCAATTTATTTTGTAGAGTCACTTTTTCATTTTCTTGTAAAAACTTCCCAATCAATAATTTAGATGCGAATTAATTCTTTTATATTTATTACTTCGGTTGAATGATTTGGTTACTACTTCTCTAGAACTTCGTGTCTTTTAGGAGTCATTACCAACACTTTAGTACGTTAACTTTAATTTGCATGAATGGCAGCAAAAGAACTATGAGCCATCTTCTCGTGTTAACACTACAATTATTGTTTGTCAATCACTTTGCCCATAAATGTATATTAATAATATATGATTGAATATATATGAACTAAAAGTAGAGGCTTATATTTATAGTTACTTGTGATTCAGTCCCAAATTCTCGAGAACTTCTGCCTGCGAGGCTGGCATTTGGGCTCCTCCTGGAACTTCATTTCTTGCTTTGAAGTCCTTACAGACCTCGTACATCGTAACCCACTCAACACCTTCATGTTTGTTAATATGCTCAATCAAACGCTCATGCATCATTAAGACATGGGGCCTTCCTGACACATCCGGATGACAGGTAATTGGAAAGACAAACTCGTCATATTCCCTATAAAAGTAGTCAAAGTGATCTCTCCATATATCCTCAATGTCCCTTGGATTAGCCCAGCCATAACTGTCCGGATTATTTTTTATAAACATCATCGGAGGCAAGTCGTCAATGTACCAATTACCAGGGATTTCAACCAATCCAGTCTCCTGTCCTCTGACCAGTGGTTTCATCCACTCTTCTGCCCTTTTTGAATAATCGACCTTTGTCCAAGTATCACCCGACCTGAACCAATAACATTGACAGTCATGATGGGACATGGAATGATCATACTCAATGCCATACTCGAGAAGCATCTTTGTTCCCTCAATTGAAGTCTCCCACCACGGCGCAACAGATCCTTTGGGCGGTTTACCTGTAAACTCAGTTATGAGCTTGAAAGTTTTATCTAGGACTTCGCGCTGCTGCTCCAATGTCATATCAGATGGATTCTCGTGAGAGTACCCATGAAGACCAATTTCATGGCCTTTATCCCTAACCAGCGCACATTCTTCTGGAAAAGTCTCCAGAGAATGACCAGGAATAAACCATGTCGCCTTGATGTCATATTTATCTAAAAGTTTTAGCATCCTAGGAACACCTATATGGCCAGCAAATAGACCTCTAGAAATATCACTAGCAGAATCTTCTCCACCATAGGAGCCTAACCAACCAGAGACGGCATCAATGTCAATTCCGTAGCAACAAAGAACCTTTTTCTTACCCATATTACTTATTTTCAAAGAATTATTGCTTAGTTGATTAATGGAGCTGAATGTATAAGGTAATTAGTGGGAAAACAACAGCTAATGAACCCCAAATGATCTGAAGAAAGGTTGAATGCTTTATCCGGAATCTCTATCATGGCCGCGGGAATTCTGATGACGGCCAATGAACAGACAAATTAGGAAGTTTAATAACTATCTGAATAATTAAGTGGGTGAGAACTTATCCGTGCGCTCAAAGTGGGAAAGGGCAGAAAGGAAGATGGGACGGGACAGAGAAGGAAATTTACATACTTTGAATATTAGATACCCTTTGCATACTTTTTGTATTTCGTAAACTATTACTATTTAAATTACTTACAGTGATTTAGTTGACAAAAGAACATCATAGAACAAGATAAATCATTAATTACCTTTACGATGACTTTTAAAAAGGTACGCTTGAAAAAAACTGTAAAAAAGTTCAGCAATTCAATGTTATACTAACAGATATTCGAACACGATACAATAGTTTGATATTAGCGGTAGAACAGCTCTCGTTACTGGTGGAGCTCGAGGCATTGGTTTAGGATGTGCCAAAGGATTGGCCGAAGCGGGGTGCAATGTGGGTATCTTTGACGTTCTAGAAACCACTGTTGATATTCCAACTCTTGAGAAACAGTTTGGAGTGAAAATCAAACACTATATGTAAGTACACATTTTCCAAGAGAAAGTTAATTAGGATTATCTACTAACGCTGCTGAATTTTTTTTTCTTTTCTTCTGACTTTTTTAGTGTCGATGTCTCAGATTTAAAACAGTTAGAAACTAATTTTAATGAGTTTGTCAAAGATTTTCAAGGACACCTTGATATTTGTGTTCCTTGTGCAGGAATCAACAAAAACCTATGCTTTTTGGATACTACCGAGAAACAATTTGATCATCTAAATTCTGTGAATTTCAAGGGTTCATTTTTTACTGCTCAATTTGCTGCTAAACAAATGATCAAAAATAAGACTGAAAAGGGGTCTATCGTTTTCATCTGCAGCATGGGTAGTTACATTGCAATCAAGTCGCAGAAAAGCAGTGCGTATTGTGGTACTAAGGGAGGCGTTAGATCTATGGTCCCTCCCATTGCGGCAGAACTGGCAAAGCTGGGAATCAGAGCTAACTCCATTAGCCCAGGTTATGTTAAGACTGCTATGACTGATCCATTCCCTGAGCTTGTTGAAGGTTGGAAGGACGAAACTATGAATTTCAGAGTGGGTGAGCCAGAAGACATTGCTGGAGCATGTGTTTTCTTAGCCAGTGATGCTAGCTCTTATGTGGTTGGTGAAGATATTGTGGTTGATGCAGGAGTCACCAAATGGTGAGTAAATAGAAATATATAGATATTTTTTTTTTATCGCATTCTTATTTTTATTATACTTGAGCTTTACACGCTACTAAAAATATTACTGGCTTGTATGCGACGAAAAAAAAATTTTTTTCTCCCCCGTAATTTTGCGTAGCGAGTGGTTGGTGACTTAACGTGGCGGCTTCGCTTGGGAACAGGTGCTTGACTAACACGAAGGGTATATCCACTTAAAAATAAGTGAGCTTAGACCAAAAATGGGCTTTGAATGTGACAAATGTGGCAAAGTTTACAAGAGGAAAGATCATTTAAAGCGACATATGCCGAACCATAGCGACACAACAGTGGACTGTCCTCGGTGCAAGGCTCCATTTACGAGGCCTGATTTACTAGGTAAGTATGTTAAATCTGCAAATATTTTTTTTCATCAATTCTACTTTTTCTAACAATATTTATTTTGAAGATCGCCATCTTAGACGACATCAACAGAAAGATGACGAGGCTGGCGGGGAAGGACTGGGCCAATTAACTTCTAGACGAAAGGTTTGGAATCCAGAAACAGGGTATATCAGAAAGAGAAGGATGGACGATGTGGATAGTAGCTCTGATTCAACCGATGCAATGTCTCTTGAAACCGCTCAGGAGTCCACAGCCTGTAACAAAGATCCTTCAGTTGAAAAGCATCTATTATCAACTGCAACAAATATAAAACATCCCGTAATTAGTGAAACGGTGGATACAGATCCCTGTTTAATTTCTAATTCTATCACAACTGATGTCTCCAATCCTATGCTAAATGCTACCGAGTTCAGTTTGGAAGAGGTGACCACAACAGCGGTTTCACTGGTCAAACCAATCACGTCTCATCGGAATCAAAGTAGATCATATCCAGATACCCAATTTCAGACTAGAAACGACTTCATAAGAGCATCATCAATACCTGGTCTTCAAATAGAGAGTGGCCTTCCTTTAAATCCTGATTTTGGCAGTCCCATTATAACACTGAGAGATTATTCTTGGATCTTTGAGGACTTACAGGATCTCCAAAATCGTCCGCCTGATTCAAATCTGAATGCTGCTTTTCAAACAACCTCTCCAATGGGAACGATATCATCGAATGAAGATTCTTCTAAGAAGAAATTATATTCTACTGTTGGAAATAAGTATAATTTTGAATCCATGGAATTGATAGACGAGTTAGTACCCCAAATCGACCAACTCACTAATACAAGGATAGCTAAGTTTATAGAAACCATAACTTTGCAGAAACCCGAGGTATTTACTCTTATCCAAAAGAGTGGTTTCTTAGATCTGGAGAGAATGCAGGAATTTCTCACTTTATTTTTCACGAAATTCAATATTACATATCCATTGATCCACACAGCTACCTTTGATCCTTCTCAAGTGGAAAATGTCCTGTTTACTGCAGTTTTAGTAGTTGGAGCCAGTTATAGTTCTAGGCTTCATCATCGGAGTGCGGTGGAAATTAGTGATCTTCTTAGGGATATGATTTTCAGTTCAAGCTACATTACAGATCAGCTTTGGGTTTTACAATCTATGTTACTAATTCAAATATTTGGGATGTATTGGGCTGGTGTAAAACAACACGACATGTCCAACCTCTTTCATGGTATACTAATACAGCTCATTAGAAAATCGGATTATCTAACGGTTACCACTCCGCTTTATCCAATATCAGATGATGAAGATTTGATGAAAGCATGGGAAGACTGGGTTATTCTAGAGTCTAAAAAAAGGCTTGCTCTTTACACTTTTGTCTGGGATGTTCAGCGTGCTACGATTTTTGGACAAACATTGTGTTTATCTGCGTTTGAATGTAGGATGCATTTACCAAGTGATTTACATCTTTGGATGGCCCAAACCCCTAATGACTGGTTGGAATTCAGAAAAACAGAGAAGTGTCCGGAATATTATTTAACAACATTGAAAAAATATTTAAATTTCTCCAGTTGCAATAGTAAGGTTCCTCCGGTAAATCCATTGTCCAGAGTAATGATTTTACATGGTCTTTTGAGTATTTCATGGGATATGGCTCGAAGAGAATTGACTTCATTAGATTCAAATATAGATTCATATAGTTGGAAAAGCAAAATGGCCAGGGTGTATGATTTTTGGAAAGAAGATTTTGATAGCTTCTATAATAAGGTCAAAATAAAAACCAAAGGGTCTTCTACTGGAAGCTTTCTCGAACAATATCGCACTACAAATTCAGCTCTTTACCATTGTGCTCATATCTTACTTTGGACCAACATCCCTAGTCTTATTATATACTCTGGAGCAGAAAGAATATTTGGAAAAAAAGTTTCTCCTGAAAATTATGAATTTGCTGAAAAGAATGTGAATAAATGGGCATTGACCGTGGGTAAGTCGGAAAGGGCTGCCTGGCATGCTTCTCAACTATTGATTGAAGGCTATGTGAATTTAAATAATTGGGAGGCGGATGGGACCTTCCACTATACATTCTGTTTGTATATCGCATCTCTGGTCTGTTGGTGCTTTTTCACTGTCTTAAATAGCAAAAATTCATCTTCAAAGTTGGAAGTTGAACTTATTAATAAGGGAGATAATGATTCATTGGCAAAGCTACTTCTACAGATATCAAGAGAGGATCCAGATACGATACGTCTTTTGCATATAAATCCTCTCCCCATCCTGGAGGAAATGGTTAGGCATTTTCAGGGTTTTAGAACCGAGGTGCTTTATGATGCTATGAAGACTTTAAAGAATATTGTTAACAATACATAAAATTTGCGTGGATATTTCACTTATGATGAGGCAGCAGCATTAAACTGATAAATATTCAAATTGACACCCACAAATATTGCCAAGCGCATGTAGGAGTCATTGTAAACGTGGAAATGATGAACTGAAGAAGATGGTGAAACTGAGGATAATCAAATAGGGAGGTACTATGAAGGACACAATGGTGAAAAAAAGAAACTAGGATTAGTTTATTTTTTTGTTGGATTAGGTTAACGTTGTGTTGTTATGTAGGGATTAATATGATTTGTTTGGAGGTTTGTATAACAAAATAGCTAACTTTAATTAAAAAATTATTTTATGCGGTTGCTCCGTAGGCATAGGTATGATATATGTGGATTAGATATACCCAAACAAATTCTGCATATAATCTATATATCATATTGGCTGCATGGAGTATGAACCTTCTTCCAAAGACTATATACTGAGAAATGTTTCCTACAAGAAAAATTAAGTTATTGCGGTGTACAGATGAGTTTGTGACCCGCAAATGTTTACGTCGAGATCCTTTCAAACGAACATGAGATCGTGAGCGTCGATTCCGGTATGTATAATTTCAGTATTTAATTAATAATTCAGTATAATTTTTGTATAGGATAAAATCTTTCACTGTATTAATTTACAAAACTCCTACTTAATCCGCAAAAAATTTTAAACAAATTTAAGTTGCCAAATTCACATATTACCCAAACAAAAACACATCCTTTGTAAATCTAATCTTAGCCTAAATCGCAGGCAATTGCAGTATACAATATTTTTTTGAAATACGTCAATTCAAATGGGATTTTCTAATTGTGTAGATAATTTTATACCGCTATTATAGTTTTACTTGACCATAAATATATTGCTCAATGTTTGAATATAATTGCCATTCTTATTTCTCACTTTAATTTTTCACTACTAATGATCTATTATCAAAATCATTTATTGGATATCCGGGAAATTATTTTCACTAAAGTGATTCCAAAGATGGTATATTCAAAACGATGTTTCTTGCACTCAAAAGACACAGATTTTGTATGGACAGTAAATTATTCTAACAGATTCCTCAATAAGAATCTGAGTGGGGACGCTTATTGTGTGCCCATGTTAATAAAATAATATATTGGATGAGAACTTTGATTGGAAATGAGAATAAAGTCTCGGTTAATGACGAATACTCTTATTCGCTAACAATTCACGATTTTTTCCTTGGTTCGCATAAAAAATTAAAAGTTAAGTGGGGGGGGGGAGAGATATGAAATTATAAAACTCTGATGGCCAGGAATGCTACCTTAGTGGCCATAATAATCTGATTAATAAGGGACTAAGAATGCTGTTGGTTGCAATCTTGATTTTAAGTTCAAATAGAAAATTTCTAATTTTAAGGTAATTTGTTACAACACAATATTATAGAATGACAAAAGAGATTACAGAGACTGATGTCTTGATTGTTGGGGCAGGTCCGTCAGGGTTGCTCTTGGCCGCCTTACTAGCACGTTACGGAATTCATATTAAAATTATTGATGACAGGGCAGAAAAAACTTCCTTAGGTAAAGCCGATGGTATTCAGCCAAAAACTATGGAGACGTTGGAACAACTAGGCTTAGTACATAAGCTCTTGCCCAGGGGTGTTAGAGTTTACGACATCACCTTCTGGAAGGAAAATCAAGTAACTAATAAATTGTACAGAAGTTTTAGAGAAGAACACTTTGATAAGGCTTTGAACCTCAGAAGACCTTATGTTCTTTTACTTCATCAGGGAATGGTTGAAGAAGTACTCATTGAAGATATTGAGTCTAGAGGTGTTAGTGTCGAAAGGGCTGCTAAATTTGATGGCTACAAATTTTCTGGAGATTATCAGCATCCGATTACTTCAACTATTGCTTGTGCCGATGGAGTTCATTATGTAAAGTCTAAATTTGTGATTGGTTGTGATGGTGCTCATTCGGCAGTCAGAAAGGCAATGCCAGATTCTTTGTTAGAAGGTGAGAGCATGGAAAGTTGCTGGGGTGTTCTTGATGGAGAAATTGAGACCAATTTTCCTGACTTTTGGACAAAGACAGTGATTCATTCTGGTTCTAGAGGAGCGGTTCTTGGGTTACCAAGAGAAAACAATTTGACCAGGTTGTATGTTGAGCTGGAGCAAAAGGATCTACAGAATAAGTTGAGTGACGAAAACCTTGCCATAGTCCAAAAGACTGCGAAGCACATTTTATCCCCTGACTACACTGTGAAATGGAATTCTGTAGAATGGTTCGGTATCTACAAGGTTGCTCAGAGAGTCGCCACCAAATTTTCGGACGCTGACAAGGTTTTTATTGTTGGTGATGCTTCTCATACTCATTCTCCGAAGGCAGCTCAGGGAATGAATACTTCGATGCATGATAGCTGGAACCTGGGTTGGAAATTGGCATACGTCCTGAAGGGTTATGCGTTTCCAAAGCTTTTGAATACTTACGAAAATGAGAGAAAGAAGATTGCTCACGATCTTATTGATTTTGACAAGGTTCATGCCAAAGCTTTTGAAGTTGGTGATCAAAATGCACTAGCGAAGAACTTTAGACAGAATGTGAGATTTATCTCAGGTGTGGGTGCAGACTATAATCCTAACCTCAATAACCGGGTTACAGAGTATTCCCCATCGACTAGTGTCGCAGGTTATCTCCCTGTCCCTGCGGATGTTGAACGGTTAATTGATTCTAATCCTGTTGGATTAGAGACTGCAACCCCAGCATTAGGCCAATACAATGTCGCTTTTTTCATTAAAGATTGTAAGCAAGGTTTCAAATTTCTTTCTGAAGTTAGTGATGCCGTTTTAAACAACGAAACGGTGATCAAAAGGGCTTACGAAAAGTTCCCCGTCGACTTCTCTAGGTACCCGTTGAGGCCAGATTTAATCAACCATAAGAGATATACTCCAATTTGTGAACTTTTTACATTTTCTACCACTGTCAATTGTGAACGGGACGCGTTTGAAATTGCTTCTCTTCCTGCATTATTGTCCCCTTATAAGTGGTCAGTGTACAGAGAATCTAACCAACAAGGCCCTTCTCATCAATGGATCCCAGAACTAACTAATGAAAATGTTGGTATAATTATTTTTAGACCGGATGGCTATATTGGAAGCACAGCATTGTTTGATTTGGAAAATTCATCTTCTGCGGTTGCATGGATAGACGATTATTTTTCCCCTATCCTTAAAATATAGGTAATGGTTTTGTCTCAGCTTTGTTTATCTTATATTATTTTACCTTACTCTGGTTTATTTCATTTTATTTTATTTTATTTCATATTATTTCCTTTTTTTAAGAGGCATGTAAACATTCTGCGACCATTGCGTAATATGCATCATTTAACTAAGTCTCCTCTGATGAAGTGAATGATAGTTTTCCCGATGCCCATTCTACGGAAGAAGCTTGTTCATCATCCATGCAGGGAATATTATATTAAGATTATATTGCATGTTTTGACATTTCTTTTGTTCTACGGCATAAATAATTACAAAAACATAATATTCTTAACTTGAGATATTAATTCATTTCGTCAAAGACTTTATTGTTAAAATTAATTTTATGTTGGGTATTGATAACTTTTTATAATGTTAATTTATAAACTAATTTTTTTCATCTAAAGGGAAACTTTAAAAGATATATATAAATATAGAGAAATTAGAATGGGAATTTAACCATTCTTATAGAAAACAATTTAAACTCAATAATTATGTATATTTAATTGTGTCTACGACGATAAAAATAAAACATAAATCATTTGCTAGACCAATGTTTCAGATTAGATAAAATTACTTTGATGTTTCATATTATGTTATGACGCAAAAATTTGCTATGGCAACGTTAAGTATTCGTATCTATTAAAAACACCTAACGAAGCATCGAACTAACTAAATCCAATATTCCAAAAGCAACTGCATTGGGATTATTGTTAGAACAATCAGTTTATGTGGTATATAATAAAAGATTGGTTCAATTTGATTATAGTCAATTGAACTTAATAAATTTGAGAAAGATATGAATGAATTTAAAAAGTCTTTTATTTAGGATAAGATTAATGTTAATGGAGAAAAAAACATCTTTTGGATTTAATAGTAATTAAGTAGGACGTGATACCCTATTTTTCAATTTTCTGCTGCTGAAAGTATTCAAGAAAATTATGGATTCATTGCAACCAAATTTAAAAGAGATAGAAAGAGGAGTTGAAAAAAATAATGAAAATTGTTGATTTCATAGTATGTTTTTTTGATTTAATATAATTTTACCAATACAGCGTAAAAATACGAGATTTCATTTATCCAAACAGATTATTGCTTCACTATGTCTGCAAATGAGATATATGCCATACAAAACAGTGATCCTATAGATAAACTCATGGTATTTGTGTGCACATTTTGAGGTTTGACTTTGGATAACAGTTCAGAACTGGGATATCAATGACAGTTGCTATGACTGCGGTATGATGAGAAAGGTACAGGATTGCTAGGGGTATCTCAAAAAAAAGAAATCATTATTAGTACACAATTTTTTTTCACTTTTGTAAACAGATGTGTTCCATTCTTATCAGTGTTTATTACATAGCACTGTTTATAACACATCATTGGGATAAAATGTATCTACGCAAATGCAGATATACATAAACTTTTGAGTATCCCTATCTCAGAGAATGTCAGATGGAAGTATAATCATCCACAACTTGAGAACGTCTTTTTAAAATCCGGCAAAGCAGTTCTTGAGGATACATCTTTTATGAAAAATGTGCAAGTGTTCTTTGGCCTGTCGGAAGAGGACATTCAGCATTGATACCAGATTCTGGGTCTGTCGTTTTCTACAAATGAAGGCAAATTCTCGGAAAAATAGTTAAGGGATATTTTCAAATATAAAAAGTTCTTGTTTTCCTCCCTTTTGTATGTTATATGGCAGAAAATATTTAAAGTTATTAATGATCAAACAGTAAAGATTGCAGAGACTAATAATTAATAAACAAATAAATTTCCGAATTTTTATCTCTGTAATACCAGTTTTTTACTTTTAACTGTTTTCTTTTCTTCCCCATTTAACTATTGGAAAGTTTACAGTTATGAATGTGGAGAATATTTTTAATTATAAATACGCTGTTCCATTTCCAGAATACCTTGATGATGTCAATTAATTGCATATGTTATAGAATTACATTGTGGAAGAACTG
>PPNM03000084.1:0-30736 GCA_003707275.3 Kregervanrija fluxuum | reverse complement strand
TCGATTACACGATTTCTAATAGTAAGTATTAACTTATCTATCTACGGGACCACACCTGTAATCGTTCCTCCTGTGAGCGTTATCCTAATCATCATATGTTGGAAGTAGATGATTACAAATAGCACTACACCCTACTGGAGGAGGTGTGGGATTTCAATATAAAATTCTTAATGTTCCAATATCCTCTAATAGTGCATAATAATGTTTAGTTTGTACAAAATCATTTACAGCTATATATTCCTGCAAAAGGAATCAATGTGCGTATGGCAGCCTGGCCGAGTGGTCTAAGGCGTCAGGTTAAGGTCCTGGTCTCTTCGGAGGCGTGGGTTCGAACCCCACGGCTGTCATTTTTTTTGCTGCTTTCATATATTATATTCTAATTTTATAAACTTTTGAAATGAAAGAATGATATGAAGAAGGTAAAAAATATAATAAAAGTATACAAAAGTTAACTGGTCTAACAAATTTTTTAAATAAAAATTTCCCAAATTTTAATGATGAATAAATAAATAAAATATAATTCCTATAAAAGAACACATTTAAACTTACTCTTTTTAGCCTTAGGTTTTGAAACAGGTTGTGATCGCTGCTGATAAGCTCCCTGTTTCGGTGTACTTTTCTGATTTTGAGTGTTAGTTGGAACGGGTTTTGCTGTGGAATTACCGTTTGAAGCATTTGAAATATTCGGTGATTTATTTTCAGGTTGTTCATTTAATGCATTACTCTCAGCGGATTGTTGCTGAACTTCCTTTCTAATAATTTGCCTAACAATATCAACAAACGCGTCATCAACATTCATTCTATACATTGCACTTGTTTCATAAAATGGAACTTTATTCCAATTTTTAGAAACCTCTATACCATCTTCAGGTTCTAGTTGTCTTTCTTCAGTTAAATCACATTTATTACCAATTAAAACCATTGGAACGTTACTAGTGCCTTTAATACGCATTATTTGTTCCCTAATTGATAACAACTCCTGCAAGGATTTTTTATCGGTAACTGAATAAACCAGCAGGAATCCTTGACCATTTTTAATATATAATTCTCTCATAGCTGTAAATTGAGCAACACCCGCAGTATCCAAAATTTCTAAATTACATGCACGTCCATCAACTTCAATTTCTTTTGTATATGAATCTTCAATAGTTGGATCATATGTATCTATATAAATCCCTTGAACGAATTGAACAGTCAGGCATGATTTACCAACACCACCAGAACCTAATACAACCAATTTGTAATCTGTATCATCGTGTTTCACATGCGTTCTGTTAGTAAAAATATAAATATAAATTTGAGTGATCTGAGATAAGCGAATGGAATGACATGATCTTTCCGTGTCCACCCAATTTCAGTAAAAACCAATGAATTGATCCATACATACCTCTCATTCTTATAAAATAGTGACAGCTAAAGAAGTTTACGCTACTTTATTAGAAATAAACAACTGATAAATTGCAGGATTTAATAAACCGTAAAATCTAAAGGGAGGAATTTTTCCATTAAACTAACTTTTTTAGAATGAAGTACGTGTGCGTAAAAGCTCAGGTTAAATTTTTTTTTCCAAATTAAAAATTATGCTACCTAGTGAGGACACCGTACACTTTACGAGACAATGCTTTGAGTTCTGTAAATTGATTAAATATTTTTATTTATTTAGAATTATATATATATATATATATATATATATATACATACACACATGTATATTTATACGTATATTAAGAAAAGTAAATTACAAAACAACAAATTGTACAGACATGGACAGTCAACCTGTAACTCTAAATGAATGATCTATTCTGTTTTCTTTTCTTCAACTTCAACTTCCACTTCAATTTGCTTCACATCTTGTAATTTATCATCATCTTCTTCTCTGGAGGCAATATCAGCAGCTTTGAAATCCATAAAGAAAAATTTCAAAACAAATTCAACTGCCCATGCAAGGAAGAAATCAAATACAATTGTTGCAGTTAGTTTCAATTTGAATGCCTCAGTCATTGGAACAAATTTCATCGATTGATTCAATTCAGGAATGAATTCGGTGGCACCTGCAATACATAAAAATGAAACACCCAGTAAACCGTAATACATACCTTTATTTTCAAGAATTGATTCTCTAAACGGTCTACCGATATAATTAACAGCAAAAGTACTAACTTGTTGTGATAATTGAAGCAAGAACATTGCAGTGTTTAGTAGAGATGGTTCGAATTTTTTGTCCAAGTCAATCTGTGGTTCACGTGGTTCCAAAATATAGATTTCTTTTGTAATATAAATCAAAGCAACCAAATGAATTGCAAATTGACCCAAAATTGAACCCATAATATAAATATTAAAAATACCTGGTTGTGGTCTTTCCTTAGATAATTTATCTAATGATTTACCTCTTGAAATTGACATAAAGCAAACTGACAATAAAACACCAGAAACAGTTGCTTGAGTGTCACCAAATTTAATACCTGCTAAATATAAAACGGATAATGAGTATGCAGAAATTAAACAATTTAGTGCTAAAATTTTATACATTTGAATTGTTGAAACTAGAGCACACCTACCTTGTCTAATGACATTAATGACGGAGGAAACATTTGCTAATTTTGAAGTAAATGGTGCTGCAACTGAAGCGTCACCTAATTTCAAAACAGGTGCTTGTTCCTCATCCTGAGATTCTTGAAGATTTGCTAATAAGCTTTCAGCCATATTACTTTGTTCTGAAGCAGTGGATTCACCTTCAGTATTTGTAGCACCAGGATAAGGTTGTTTATTTGCCTCTTCAACAGTTTTTTTTATTTCTTCAGTTATTTCGGTACCATTTTTTTCTAAGGCTTTCAAGTAATTTGGATTAACTGGCCCAGGTGGATATAAATGAGCAATTGGTAAAGGAACCTTTGGTGGTGGTTGTTTCCATCTAGCCATTAAGTCACATTGTTTTTTATACATCGTTTGGAAATTTTCAATTTTTTTAGTTTCTTGCATTTGTTTTAAAGAATCCACAGTACCATTTAATAATGCAATACCAACATTTGCTTGTTTTAATGCACCGACATCATTAGTACCATCACCGCACATTAATGTATTATAACCTAAATTTTTATAAGTATTTAAGATAAACTCTTTTTGAGCTGGAGAAACTCTTGAATAAATCCATGAATGTCTGATTAAAGTGCTTAATTGTGGATGCTTTTCTAATTCATTTAAAGCATAACCTGTGATACAGATATCATTTTTAGTTAAAAATTTCAGATCAAATTCATGATTTTTATTAAATGGAATAACTCTTGTTTCATGAACATTTCTCCATTCAAGAGTCGAATCACCGGCATGATTACTCTCAGTTTTATCCAAAATCAAAACATCCTTAGTAATAATACCAACTTCTTTAGCAACATGACACGCAGTTAATGGATTATCACCGGTAATCATAACACATCTATGACTCGATTGATTCAACATTTGGATAGTATCGACTGCATCATCTTTCATTGGGCAATGGAAAACAATAAAACCAGCAAAAATTAATTTTGATTCGGCATCTTTTCTTTCAACTTTATCAAGATTTTTATCATTGTCTAAATATTTATAAGCTAATGCTAAAACTCTTGAACCAGATCTAGTAAAAGATTTATATGTATTTTCATAATCTGATGGAATATTAACTAATTTTTCACCAATTGTTTCTGGTGCACCTTTACAACCAACAAGAACTTTATTATTAATCTTTGAAATAACTGATGATCTTTTTAAAGTTGAAGAAAATTGAAATCTTTTCAAAATTTGAATTTTTCTACCATTACCTTCCATAATATTTTTAGTATCCTTTGATAAGTTCCAACCTGAAACTTTAACAGTTTCCTTTTCCATTGGATCACCAACAACATCTCCATCATCTAATCTAACTAGAGCATGGACAGAGCCTAAAACATCAATTGTAACACTTGGGACTTCTGGTGAATTACAGCTTGAAAGATAAGATTCATTATTTTTATTGAAACCAGCCAAACCTTCAAAAACCAAATCTTCTGCAGTCAAAGTACCGGTTTTATCAAAACAACAAACGTCAATTCTACCGGCAACAGGAATTCTAAATGGTTCAGTACAGTAAACATAGTGTTTCGCTAACGCCCCCAAAGATTGATTAACAGCCATTGTTAATTCCATTGGTAATTCTGGTGGAACAACAGAAGTTAAAACGATAATACAATCAAGTATTAATTTTGATTGAACTCTACCCATTTTTGTACCTTCAATCCAAACATATCTGGCCGCAATAATTGCAAAAACTAATAAGAATAAAATGAAAAAAAATGCTTCCTTATTTGCAACAGACATTCTTTCACTTGAAAAAATCATAACTCTAACTAAAGAACCTTGGGTTGTTTCAAAACCAGTTTTAGAAACGATTGCCAAAGCACCCTTATCAGGGGCTAGAGGTAAATAAGGTTTTTCAGGTGCAGTGACCTGTAAACAATTTGTACCTCCATGCAACAAAGAGTTTTTGTCCAAACTATCAGGTTGATATTTTGAACTTGATTCTCTATTTTCAAGAGATTCCTTTAATAAAGGAGTTGATTCACCAGATAACATTGCTTCATTAACAATACATGAACCTTGAAGTAAAACCATATCACAAGGGATTGATAAATCATCATGAGGAGTTCTAACAATAGAGACAATATCGCCAGGTAATAAATCTTCAGTTAAAATTTCAACCCATTCACTATTTCTATAAACGAAAATATCATAAGGCTTGATACCCATACTTTGGAATTCGGTCATTGTTGCCTTCCTTTGATAAACAGTTGTTGCTTCAAAAGAAACCAACATAAATAAGGAAAAAATTGATAACCACCACATTTCATCCATTAACCATAAAGAGATTGAAAAAAGTTGAAAAACGAAAAATGGAGCTAAAGCATGTTCGACAAATAATTCTGAAAAGGTTGGAATTGGTATATCAAAAATATTCTTACCGTAATGCCTTTCTAGGTTTTCAATTTCAGTTGATTTCAAACCTTTTGAATTCTTTAATTCCTTAACAGTTAAATTGTTATCGTCGACAAAAAATATTGGTGGCGAAAACTTATTCAAATCTTTATTCCAGATAAATTTTCTCTTTTGATATTTGAAGGACAATTGTGAATCATTAGCTTCAAGAGGACAAATTTCGCTTAGACCACAAGAAGGTTTTGCCTTCATTAGTATGTGAGTTGCTCCTTCAGACAGAGAATTAACTTTTGAGAATTGGAATTTAACTTTTAAATCTAGATTCCACCTTGGTAAAAGCCAAATTAAAGCATGAATCGAAGTTATTAAAAGAGTATAAATAAAGGTCCATTCTCTACCAATGAAATAAACATCATAATAATCACTGTAAAGCTTATAGTAAGCTGGATAAATAAATAAAAATGGCCAAACATAAGGCTTTTCTAAATGGCTTTTTGGCAATAGAAACTGAGAAGTTTCAATTGTATCACTATTGACTAATTTTTGAGCCATCTCAGTACAGTGTAAAGTTATAAACTTATCAATTTCAATTTAGCTAAAAAGTTTGTGAAATAGTTTAATCTACGACGACGTGTTTTTTGAAAATTTAGGCAGGGGCGAAAACGTTTTCGATTTGAATTTTCAACAGCACTTTTTTTTTTGGGTGTTTGACGTGCACGGATGTTTAAAGACAAAGAGAGATCTGCATTAATATAGCAACTTAGCTTAAGTTAGAGGCTGTTATTAATTAACAGATGAAGGGAGCATAATTCAAAATATTAAAAGGATAACCAAACTTAACATTGTTAGCGTCAAAAAAAGTTTCTGTTCTTCATGCAGTTTATAGATCTGCCATTCAAAGAGAAATCTAGAAACAAGAAATGCACCGCCTTAAACTGGAATGGTTTCATAATTCCAAATTGTGTTCGTCATATAAAAAGAAGAAAAGAAGTTAAGATTAAGTTTTCTAATGCTAAAAGATAGGAGAAAAGGATAAAATGCAACCACCAATATCTTCTTCTTAATTTTTCGGTTGATTTTAACCGTAAATGCAGGTTATTTTAAACTCACAGGTGAGAAGACAAACTTAAATTCTATAAATCTAAGCAAAAGGAGTAAAGAAGACAGTAAGTACGAATTGACTTCATTAGCTAATAAAGAAATATTTCATATAAATTATCGGTGAGATCCAACAAAGAAAACGGTACACCTTTTTAGATACAGGATCATCAGATATTTGGGTTCAGAAAATAGATAACGAATACTGTCTGGGATTAGAAGAACCGCCGAATTCAATTTCAATAATTTATCAAGGATCAAGTGAAAGTTCCAATTTAGAGAAAATTCACCAACTTCGAATATGTTCGAAAAAATTGAAGAAGATTGAGGAATCATTGAATTCAAAGATTTTATGGGTTATTAACAGTCATGAGACCGTAGTAACAGTCTCCAGCTTAATCCATCTAAAGCAAGCGATTATTTGACAATTCCATCAATCTATAATGATAATAAGTTCAGTTGCTCCGTTTATGGACAATTAATAAAGATGAGTCAGACTCTTTCATTGACACAGGAAAAGTAATTTATAGTGAATATGGTGACGGTTCATGGATCGAAGGTATTAATGAAATTGATTCAATTAATTTTGAAGAAGGAATTAATTTATCCAATGTAATAATTGGAGTTGTAAATGTTTCAAGTAACCTAAATATTGGAATTTTTGGGATTGAATTACCAGAATCTGAAAGTCTTTACCGAAGTGGTGGACTGGAACACAACAATTTCCAATTGATTTTAAAAAATGAAGAATATATTGATACAATTTCATATTCGAAATATTTGGATGTTGCTGGCAATTGTAACATTTTATTTGGCTGAACTGATATAAGCAAATTTATCAGTAAAGATTTAACAATTTTGAAAATAGTGCCCTATAAGCTTAAGGATTTTTTTGATAGAGATATTGAATTAATTTCAATTACGTTAAATTCTGTTTCATTCGATGATGGTAAAGCAAGCAGGCTTATTATGGAAGGGTTGATTGCCACTATTTTGGATACGGGTACATCATTTTCGTTAATTACAAGAGATATGTTTGATTCAATTATACAGGGATTTAAATTTATTTATAATGCAGAAATGGGTAAACACTTAATTGAAAGTGAGTATTTAGATGATCAAAAACTTTTATTAAACTTCCAAAGTATTGAAATTTCTGTACCACTTAAAGATTTAACAATCGCAGTTACTTACTCCAATGGAACCAACACTGACCTAAACATGTTTACTCGAGATATTAATGAAGATAACGATTATATAATTGTAGGTGATTCATTTAAGAAGTATTTATTTTTCAATTGATTTCGAAAATTTCAATGTTGTTATTGGACAACTAAGTTTGAATTCAACGATTGAAGATATCAAAGAAATCAAAAACCGTGAAATTGCTAACACAACAACCGCATTAAATTATTCAACAAGTTACGCATACAATGGCATTGGTACATTGAGTGTTATAAATGGTCATTCACATTCTGGAATTTGGAATTGGTTGATTAATTTTTTCAAGCTGTCGTAATATAATCTAGCATAGTATGACCTAGTGTATTATAGCATGGCATTTTTCAAATATTTTAGTATAGTATAATATCGAAATTTAAGCCAGTTCTTTTCTCAGTAACTACCCCTTTGGACGGCATTAAATGCATTGATTATCTCTTCGGGGGTTCTACCCCTAACTAGCTCAGCAACTGCCTTGCAAGAAGCATTTAATAATGGCTTGATATCTAGAAAATTCGCCGCCTTGATAACTGATTGTAGCAATTCGGCATCAATATCTAAGAAATGTTTATCCCATGGATCAAGTACCGATGGTTTTGTATCATCATCCTCGTCATTATCAACATTTGACCTTCTCAGTCCGTTTTCGTCATCATCAACGCTGTCAGTACTTTTTTTTATTTCGTCTTTATTTACCTCTGTATAATGCTCACACCATTGAATCACTTTTTCCATTGTTTGATCGTTAATTGTTTGAACTGGAATTTCAGGTATATAGTTTTCTACTTCCACATCCTCGTCATCATCTTCATCGTCATCTGGATTCAAATTTTTGAGAAGATTCCTTATGTAAGTTGAAACCTCAATTGTTGGACGATCCACGTCAAACGTTTTACTTTCTGCAATAATCCTAACTTTGCTACTCATGATAATGATTAAGATGATGCAATATGGTGTAAATAAAACAATTAAATACACAGAAACTGATAATTAATTTACTTGTTTTCGCATTCGCATAGTAAACTCTACGAAAAAAAATTAACTACCAATTCTACACAGAACAAACAGATAATTAACAAATAATGTACAATAGTGTATGGACAGCGTGCATTTCAATACAATAAAACATTTCTGCCACTGAATGGCAGCCAAATTCGACAATACCTTTCGTTATCTATCTATCTATCTATCAACAGAATGTGGCTATGTTCCATAGCCCGTTGAGCAAATAGTTCAAAGTCCGCAGGTTCTGGGATTTACTACTGGCGGCCTTTGAATTCCTGGCTACTATGACAAAATTGGCTGCAGTGAGTTGAAAGTAGTACAAGTTGAAACTAATCGGCAAGGAAAATGACGCCACAATGGATGTTTAGTCACATGGAATGGCGTAATTACAAGAATTTTCAGCAGAACAGAAGGAAATATTTTTTTATTGCTTTGTTTTTGGATGTCAAGATAAGGAATCGATATTTGTTGCTACGAATTGGATTTTATAAATATATAATGTATCCTAGTTTAATGAATGTCACATGCAGTTTAGTAATTTTCATTTTTCCAACTAGTTGTTATGAATGCACGTAATTTGGAAGATTTCGACTTTAGTGGTAATACAAATTCAAATGATGGGTTTGAATCAAACAGGGTTAATTTTAGTGCTAAGGACAATAAGTCAAGTAATAATGAAATAATATCAGATGACGAAGAAAATAAACGAGAGGAAGAGGAGGATAATGATTACGATAATAGAATATTAAAAAATGGAAATAGTTCGAGTTCAAATTCAAATGCAAATAACAAAATTTCAATAATTTCCGAAAAAAAAAGGAAAAATACTGAAGCTTCAGCTAGGTTTAGGATCAAACGGAAGGAAAGAGAACAGAGATTATCTGATGAAATTTTGAAAATTAATGAAAAAATCAGTAAATCTAAAGTTAAAGTGAAAACTTTAGAAATGGAAAACAACTGCCTAAAGCAAATGCTACTAGGCACAAACTTAAACTTTGAATCTAGTTCCTTGCCACAGTCAAAAAATATTGGTACAATGTCGAACTACGAACTGCTACAGTTGTTAAAAAATTCAAACTCTTCGGACTTCAAGATAACGAGTTCGTAATGTTCTCAAGGTTCCTAGAGTCTTTGTACCCACTGATCACATGTCTCTAAGACAATTAAACGCTTTACTATATATTCTTTAAAAATCAAATCAAATTCAAATAACGGTTTCTAAACTACTTAAAAAAACATGAAATATTTAAATATTTACGTAATTTTATATATATATATATATATATATATATATGTCCCTTGTTCTTTTTTTTATCTTGCAACTTTTTCTGGCTTGTGGCTTTAGACTTGTTCTTGAACTGGCTCGATGTTCCAAATATTCTCAGCATATTCAGTAATACATCTGTCGGATGAAAAGAATCCCATGTTTGCAACACAAGTAATACTCTTTTTAACCCAATTCTTTCTGTCTTTGAATTCTGCGTCAATCGTTTTTTGGGCCTCTAAATAACTTTCAAAGTCGTCTGAAACAAGATAATGATCACCATGATATTTAATTGAATCAACCAAAGTTTTAAACTCGGCATAATCTCCAAAGGTACCTTTCTCTAATTCGTCAAAGACTAGATTTAGCGCATCAGGAATTTCAATTCTTCCCAATTGATGATCATGTCTTAAATCATCAACATCTTCTGATAAATTACCAAATAAGAAAATATTATCTTCACCAACTTCTCTTGTGATTTCAACATTTGCACCATCAACTGTACCAACAATTAGTCCACCATTCAAAACGAATTTCATATTTGATGTACCTGAAGCTTCGGTACCTGCAGTAGAAATATGTTCTGAAATATCAGATGCTGGACAAATGATTTCAGCTTTTGAGACATTATAATCTGGAATGAAAACAACTTTTAACAAGTCACCAATTTCTGGATCATTATTAACAACCTCACCAACAGAGTTAACTAATTTAATAATTTTTTTGGCTGCATAATAACCTGGTGCTGCCTTACCACCAATTATACAAACCTTTGGTAGCCACTCAGAGCTTCTCTTTTCCTTTGGAGTTTTCTTAATTTGTAGGTATCTCCAAATAATTCCAAAGATATTCATTTGTTGTCTTTTATATTCATGAATTCTTTTAACTTGAATATCAAACAAGTTGGACGGATTAACGTCAATTCCAGTTAATTTTTTAATTAATAATGTCAATCTTTTCTTATTATTCAATTTAATATCTAACCACTTCTTTTGGAAATCAGCATTGTCAACGTATTTCATTAACTTTGTTAGTTCCGTTGTATGTTTTAAATAACTGTCTGAACCTAGTGTTTCATAAATTAATTTTGATAATTCAGGATTTGCTTGTTTTAACCATCTTCTTGGTGTAATACCATTGGTAACATTTGTGAACTTTTCAGAACCAAAAATTTTAACGAAATCCTTGAAAATAGTTGTTTTAATTAATTCGGAATGCAATTCCGCAACACCATTAACTTTATGTGATCCAATGATCGCCAAGTTTGCCATTCTAATGTTTTTTGGATCTGATTCTTCAACAATTGAAACTCTTGATAATAAGTTTCTGTCATTTGGGAACAATTTTTCAACTTTCTGTAAAAAGAATAAATTAATATCGTAAATGATTTCTAAATGTCTTGGTAATAAATTCGAAAATAAATCCAGTGGCCATTTCTCCAATGCTTCTTGCATAACGGTATGGTTTGTGTAGCCAAAAGTGCTGGTAACGATATTCCAGGCATCATCCCATGATAGGCCTTCAACATCAACTAGAATTCTTTGTAATTCAACAACAGCTAATGTTGGATGAGTATCATTCAATTGAATTGCAACCAGGTCAGAAAATTCACTCCAAGGTTTCTCTGTTTTAATAAATCTTCTGACAATATCATGTAAACTTGCTGCAACCCAGAAATATTGTTGCTTTAATCTTAATTCTTTACCTTGGTAAAAATTATCATTTGGATATAAAACAGCGGTAATTGATTCTGCAGTCTGCTGTTGTGAAACAGAATCTTTATAGTCACCTTCATTAAACTTTTGGAAATCAAATTCTGCAGTTGGTTGTGATGACCACAGTCTTAAATTGTTAACATTGGTTGTATCAAATCCTGGAACTGGGAAATCATATGCAACTGCCAAAATTCTTTCACCGCCTTGCCATTGCTTTTTAGTTTTACCAGTTTTTTCGTCTTTAACACTAACGACTGTACCATAAAAGTCAACTGGAACTCTAATCTCAAATCTTGGAATTTCCCATGGATTACCAAATTTTAGCCAGTAATCAGGGAATTCAACTTGATAACCGTTAATAATTTTTTGTGAGAATATACCATAATTATATCTTAAACCATAACCCCAACCTGGATAGTTTCCTGTAGATAAAGAATCAATAAAACATGCAGCTAATCTACCTAGACCACCGTTACCTAAACCGGCATCTGGTTCAATTTGAATAATATCTTCCAAATTAAATCCTAATTCGTCAACACCTTTATTACATAAGTCTTTAATGTTTAAGTTGATCATCGCATTATCTAACGCACGTCCCATTAAAAATTCCAAAGACAAATAGTAAATTCTTTTTGTCTGTTTTAATGTATACATTTGTTGGGTTCTATTCCAATGCAGAATCAGCCTGTCTCTAATTGAGTTTGAAAGTGCCTGATATGCAGCCAAATCATCGCAATTATACATTGATCTGGCCAATGTTGTCTCAACATGATTAATAAACTTAGACTGAAGTTCAGAAACATTTTCAAATTCTTTAATACCATATTTTATCCAAACTTCTCTGGCTTTAAACGGAATTGCGGAATCAATTGATTTGATTTCTGTTGGCGTGAAACCAGTCATGGTACGTTTATGGTTTTTACGTTGGGTAGAAAGCTCTGATTCGATTGATTGCATTTCAATTGAGTGGTTTTTTAGTTCTGGTATGGTTAAAACAAAGAGAAGAAAAAGAAGAAGGAAAAAAATATAATTACAATTTGATAATTTATAAACTGTGTCAGCTATTAATTCGGTGCATCAGCGGATGTTTACAGCTTATCGCGATAGCTCCTTTCAGTAATTTGAACATACAGAATAGGATCATTAACTCGCTCGTGTTGTGTTGCATACTTCCAATGATAATTAATTTCCAATCAAATTAAAATAATTATGCGAAATATGTCTATTTACGATCAATTTGAATTTATTGGGGTAGCTTTATACAATGCTTAATTATACCGTAATTATTTTTTATAAATTTTTGTAGCCTCAAGGTCCACTCCGGACGATCATGAAATATTTATTTCTATGCAAATCTGACTGAATGGTATTTAGATATTTCTAGTTCTAGATAATATCATTATTTTTAAAATCAATACCTTTTACCTTTTCTAATCCTTCCCCAAAATAACTTGTTAATGGACTAACTTCAACCAAAGAATTCTCATAGTCCAAGTTACCACCCTTTGATAAAACCCATTTTGTGGATCTTTTCATACAATTTAATCTACAGATCTCCGGAGAATCAGCTTTTGAACCTGGAGCATTTTTCAATGGTGAAAATTCATCGGTTCTGCTGACTTCTAGACAACCAAACTTGTCTAGTTCAACACTTGGGAAAACATCAAAAATAAATTGCTCCATTTTAATACCATTGATTTCGTCAGGCTTTATAAATTTGTCTATGTCTGAATCAATGCACGAAATTTTCTTTTGTGCAATGTGATATGGTAAAAAGCGTCTTGAACTAATCCATTGGGAAGTCATTTTCTGTAAAAATTCAACCTTGTAATAATGATTAACAATATTTGCTGCCCTTAATTTTAATAATTTTGAATCATTTTCATCAATTTCTTTACTTAGTTTTTCACTGATTTCACTATACTCAATAACACATGGGACATTCATGTCTTTATCCATGACAATTAATCCAACTTTTTCATCTGGATCAACCTTCCGAACAACTTTTGTTGCAATATTAAAATCATTGATTGCAGAATATCCAATGAAAACTGGGTCTCCTACTTTAACTAAAATATTATCAACGCAATACATATGAATATGTTCAATACCTCGATCCTTGAAATCTTCCAAAATTTTATTGTCATATAATGCTTTATATAATCCACCATTCCCATCCGGTGATTCAATAATTGAATGTTTATCTTCACCAATTAAAAACTTTTTTCCTTTTAGATCTACCGCTGGTAATGTACCTTGGTTAAAAAAAATGATATTTTTTGTATCCATACCAAAATATTTATTTTCTTTGAAAAATAATTCTGTGGAGTTACGTGTTGGAACTGAAGTCATAATATATAATGTAATACTATTCTTCGAATTAGATAATTCTTCTAATTTAAGAAGTCTCTCAACTTGTAATTGAAATAATGATTTATGAGATGGTAATAGAACATCATAGCAGCCTTTTGGCGAGGATGATCCGAGCCTGGTACCTTGACCACCAGCCATTAAAATAATACCAACTTTACCCTTTTTAATCAGTTCTAAACCTTTTGATTCCCAACCATTTAGAACATCCGGGGTTGAGGTAATAGTTGAATTAAATGATGTTTGAGGTAACGATGAATAATTTTTTGATCCTGAATTGTTAGAGCTAAATTCTATGGCATTTGAAACATCATTTAAATATTTTAATGGGTCCGAAAATTTTGATAATTGTTGAATAAATGATTCTTGCTGTTTTACAGTCAACGTATCCCAGTATTTAAAAATATGCTGCTGGCCTGCGTCAATATATTTCTGTTTGATTTTTTCAGACATCTTGTAATGATGATAGAACTAATAATTGCAAAGTTAAGTCGTAACAAGGAGAGAGTTGACGTGTTGCAGAATATTTAAATATTGGTCCGTCTTTTAATTTCGCCCCAAAGAGGAAAAATCCAAATAAGAAGGGAAAAAAATTTCATGTTAATTATGTAATTATTATTAACTCTACATCATTTATTTAATCTATTAGCAATATAATCAGCTTCTTTGGCACCACTCTGGAAAGCACCATGTGCACAACCATGTCCTGCATAAGTGTAAGCTTCACCTGCAAATCTAATATTTCCAAAACCATCTAGAATAGAATCATTAACTAAGGTATCACCCACGGCATTTGCAGAAATTGCACCTCTACTGAAAGGATCAGTCCCCCAGTTTGTGGTCAATACGATCTTGGGTTTTGCAATTTCATTAATTGATTTACCAGAGATTTTAGCTAGGATTGGTTTGATTAAATTAAAACCGTATTCTTTTGGATTTTCACTGGATTCTAATTGTTTTGAAGCTTGTGATGGTAGCAAAAACATCAGTGCTGGAACATTTCTGACAGCACTTAAATTTTCAATTAGACATGGAAAATCGAAAGCTTTAACTTCTTTTGAGTCAGTCCAATCATCAAATTCCTTAATTGGGAATGAGTTACCTATATATGTCTCATGTTCTTCCGAATTTGGTAACACCAAAAACTTTTCTGTATCTGGCCAGAATGCAGTATCAAATTCAATAATAATTTTTGAAAGAGTTGTAAAATGGGTATTTTTAAACTTTTCTGTAATTGTAGCCGGCAATTCTGGTTTGAAAGTAATAGCACCAATTGCATCTGGTTCATCAACTGATAGTTTTAAAACTGATAATGGAATGGTAACTAAAACATACTTAGATTTAAATGACTTAGAGTTTGACGTTGTAATTTTAACAATTGTTTCGTCACCATCACCAATTCTGATTTTTTCAATACTTTTAACGACACTTTTTAAATGAATATTATTACTTGGATAGTTATCAATGGTTTTTTCTAAAATTTTATCATAACCAAGCTTATTAAACGCATCCCTACCTTGAAATGGTGCATAAGCTAATTTTGCACTAATCATATCCCACCTGCAGCCACCCATTAATTCTGCAAATCGGTACAAACAGGGAGCATATTTAATTTGATTTTCATTTAGTAAGTTTTTCTTTAGACTTAAATATTCACAAACTACATTCTTAACTGATGTATCCTCTGGTAAATTATTTGCAAAAACTTTCAATTCCTCGATAATTGGGGAAATATTACAATTTTCAGGTAAATGGCCATTTTCTGTATCGCCAATTATAATGTCAATTTTATTATCATCATAGTAAATATCATTTGAGCTATAGCCCCATTCATTTAAAAATGAGTCAAATATCGGATTTTCCATTGTTGCATGGAACCAAGATGCACCTAAATCGTAATGATTTTCATGATCATGATTTGTAAAAATTCTACCACCAATTCTAGAACGTGCTTCTAGTACTAATGTTGAAACATTCCGGTTATGTAAATCATTGGCTGCTTTGAGCCCCGAAATGCCTGCACCGATAATAATAACTTCTGCGTCTAAGTCCATCTTATGTGTATTTTCAATTGAGTAAAAAAAAAGTATTACTTGTGGCAAAGAAAACAAGAAAGAAAAAAAAAATAATCTACACCAAAGACGTAAATGGATACAAAAATAACTGATACTAAGTTTCATTTATTTTTGCTGGATAAGGCAGTTCAATCCGAGTCACAACCGAAATTAACAACTACAGCTACAATTACAATTGCTATAATTACAACCACAATTTATTACATGATATTTATCTTATCTTACCTTAATTGGAGTTCAAAAACAATTTAAAAAAGCTAATAACATAAATTATAAAAAATGACAAAGTAATCTAGTGAGAACCTGCACCTCTACTAACTCTTTCCAAAACAGATTCATAAGCAACCTCAGAAAAATCTGTTCCCTGGATATCAGTAGAAACACCATTTAAGGCTCTTCTTAAAGCATCCTTTGAAGAAGCGTAAACCATTTTTGCTCTAACTGAGGCGGTATCAGGTGACCATTGGTAGAAGACAATCTTTGATCTTTTACCTTCACCACCACCGATTTCATATTCAAAATCGTAAACTGCATACTTACAATCATTTTCTGGCAATTCTTCTAAAAATGAATCGTATGATGGCTCATTTGAAGTTTTATCGACAATAATTTGAGTTTTGTCATCGTTCAATTTGTAAATAACATATTTATATTTTTTACCTAATTTTAAATCGTTAAAGGCTTGTAATGCTTCATCGGAAACGGCGACACTAAAAACATAAAGATTGATTGTTAGTATTTAAATCCCCGTGACATTGATTATCAAAGTACAGTAGCAATGATAATAATTATTTTCTTAAAATGAACCTACCCAGATCTAGACTGTGAGAAAACAACGAATTATAAATGTTAGTATTTGCAATTGGGATAATTACCTGTCACAAAATATTTCCACTACGTAATAAACATATTGTATTGTACATACCATTGTGTGTGTAAATTATAGTAACTTTTTGTATTAAATAACAATGATAAGCAAATATTGATAGAGTCAAATGAGCATGAAGTGGCCAGAAAGCGAAAAACAAAGTGGACAGAGACACAGTGGCAGAAGCTAGTGTTCTGACTGAAAGGAGCGCGGGCAATGCTTTACGTGCTCATAACCACCATATAGTAATTGTAGTATGTACGCGTCACTAAATTCCAGGATCTGCTTGTTAGAAGTTAGGTTGGACGGTGTGAATGGCAACCAGTGGTTGGAGCAATTGAATGGTATAAGAGAGAAATTGAAGGGATGTGAATACTTGGAGTCATTGGTAAGCAAGTTACAAACAATTGGTGTTTACAATGAAGTTCCTGCTGAAACGAACAACGACAATATAGAGGAGAATCGCATGGATTCATTCCAATTGAAAGAACTGGTTTTGTCGGGATATAATGATCTTAGTGCGTTTGCTGAACAACTAGATCAATTGATCGACAATTTGAATGTTTTGGATGAGTTCAAAAATAGTGTTAGCAAAATCGATGCAGCACAGTTTAACCAACGACAGTGTCTGCAAAGGTTTACTAGATTACAAGAAAACTTCAATATGGGTATCTCTAAATCTATAAAGTTATTGGAATTACAATTAATACACACCTATAAACAGAATCAGCTACTTTTGAAGTTTTATTCAATGAGATCCAACAATAACACCTGAACCCACCAGCATATCATTGGCATACAAAGCTAATGTTTGGCCAGGTGCAACACCAAAAATCTTCGAATCAATGGTAAAAGTTACATTTTTATCATTAACTTGAATATTTTCAACTAAATTCGGAGTCTGTAATGATCTTATTTGAACATTTAAATTTTTAGAGTCTTTAAGTTCATTTAACTCACTCAATTTATACAAATTCATTTGTGAATTCAAATTATACCAAGTCTTTTTATCAACAATTATCTTATCTTTATAAAATGCATTGTAATCATCTTTCCTTGAAATAATTAATTCATTTTTTTCTACGTTTTTATCAGAAATTAACCAGATTCCTTTGTACTTGGGATCTCCCTGCGGCATGCTAATGCCTGATTTTTGCCCAATTGTGGCAGACCACAATCCATTATGTTTACCCCATATTTTTCCATCTTTCGTAACTATATTACCTGGTTTCGGAACCAAATACTCATTAAGAAAATCTTTGAATCTCCCAATCTGAGAAACAAAACACAAGCCTTGAGAGTCAGGCTTATCCTTTGTTAGCAGATTATAATCTTGTGCAATCGATCTAATTTCTGGCTTCGAGTAATGTCCAATGGGCATTAGAATCCTGTTTAAAATCTTACTGGGTATAGAAGTCAAATAATAGCTTTGATCTTTATTTTTATAATCGGCCCTAAAAAGCCTGTAATTATCTTCATCTCCATGTACTATGCCATCATTAGCTTTCAAAATTTTAGCGTAATGACCAGTAACCAACCACCAACGTTTATTTCTACCCAATTCCGCCTTATTGTTGTAGTAATTTTGCAAATATTCAATCATTTTACCAAATTTAACATATTTATTACATCCAATATCAGGATTCGGTGTCAAACCATTTTCATAATCTTTCAACATAGGTTCGAAAACTTGTGTCCAGTATTCCTTTTCAAAATTTACTCTTTCGCATGGTATGTTAATTTGATTACAGATTTCTTTAACTTGAAGCCAGTCATCATCAATTGTACACTTTGAATTACCATTTATAAATTTATCACTTGACCAATTTGCCATAAATATTCCACGGACATTTTTGTATCTTTCAGCATACATTAGTGCACACACTGATGAATCAACGCCTGAGGACATTGAAATTATAATTTCATCTTCTGGTGATGGTACTTCTTGTATAAATCCTTTGGGTGTATTAAATCGAAGTAGTCTGGAATCTCTAACTGTAGTGGTAGAAGTCGAATTAAATCTTAAAAAATTGAAGTATTTAATTGATTGCTTGTACATGATTTACTTAGTTTTACTTCAAAGCAATCATTTTTTAAAAAATTCATGATAGATCTGGAAAATCACTACAAAATTTTTTTTCTATAATTTAACGGTATTAAAGAATTATATGATTTCAATACATTCATAATTGGATACAATTCACCATATATACCTGATATGCCAAATTCATTGATCAATTGCTATCAATAAAGCCTACAGAATTCATTGATACGTTAAGTATTGTAGAGTACCCTTTGGATACATTGGATATAGTTGTCTCGTGAGCTGAATTGATTTGTAAACCAATCAGCGACAAAAATTTGCCCTCAATTTGAAAAACTTGTCGTTTTGTTAACAAAAAATAATTTCTGTAATTAAATCTCCTATTTTTGCTTTGCTCTATTTTTTTCTGTAACAAAATAACCAATACTATTAAAATGTCGGAAAATATTAAAGGTAAATCCAATTGTAATACTTGTTGTGGTGGTGCTTGTATGACAAAAGGTAGTTGTCAATTACTTACTTGGAAAGATCCAAAACTATCAGCAAAAGTTTTCGGATCAATTTTGAGTTTCTTATTATTAATTAAATCTGTTAATGTTATTTCATTGTTTTTCAGAGTCCTAAGTATTTTATTACTTGGATCAGGTATTGCTGAATATTCAACTAAAGCATTAACTGGTAGTGGTATTGTTTCCAAATTTAAGCCAGTTAATAAGAGTTGTATTGGAGATTATGCATTAACATACTCCAACCATGTTGCTACAGTTATTAAAAAATTAGAATTACAATTTCAAGATATTTTAGCATCTGTTAATGTTGAGCTTACAATTAAATCAGGTATTCTAGCATTTTTCCTTTATAAACTAACAAATTGTCTTTCCATTTGGACAATTAGTTTTTTCACTACAATTTTTTCATTTACCTTACCAAAACTTTATTTGTCAAACAAGGAATGTTTTGATAAAACTTATTTCCAAATTATTAACTTTTCAAAAGGTAAATTGAATGAATTGTTAAAAATTTCAGATGAAAAATTTGGCCCATATTTGGTTAAAGTTAAGGAGGTTTTATCACCAGTTATTAAATTAATCGAATCCAAATTACCAGCTAAACCTGCATCCTCAACAGTGGACTCTCCAGTTAAATCGGTTGATAAATCCTCAACTTCAGGATCAACAATTCATGGTACTGAATCTAATATAAAAAAAGTTTCACATGGTACTGAAGAAAATAAACCCTTTGCAGCTGAAACTGAAACTGAAACTGATTTTACACATCTTGGTGAACAATTAAAACAAGAAGCCAACAGCTCATTGGAAGGATATTCAAAAGAAGATATTGAGTCCGCAAATCCATTTAAGAATAACTAAATCTTTCTTTTTTATTCACATATTTAGTTTATCTTCTAACTTTTATTATTATTATTATTGTTATTTATATTTTATATACATATTTCTTTTTTTTTAAAAAAAAAAAATAAAAATTAAATACTATTATTGAACACATTTTTTTGAAAAATATAATTAAGACTTAAGAAACGAACTACTACGGGAACTAAGAAAGTCAAAAAAAAAATGAAACTAAATCTGAAAATGAAAATGGAAATAAAAAAGAATAAATAAGAATAAGAAAATGAAAAAACTTGAACATCTAAAGAATGTTAAAATGTAAAATTACATAATGATACAGCAACCACCACCATTATCATTTGCGCCAGCGCTACTTGAAGGTTTATTTTGATTTGAATTATTATTTTGATTATTGTTTTGAAATTTATTTTCACTATTAGTATAATTATTGGTGTTATTATTAGTTTGGCTTGAATTAATATTATTTTTATTTTTATTAGTAGTATTATCATTATTGTCATTATTATTATCATTATTTTTGTTATTTGAAAAGTTTGAATTATTTGAATTTTTATTTTTATTCGACGAATTTTGGTTTTCCTTTAATTGCCTTTTAGCTTCGGCTTCTTCAAATTCATTTGGATAAAAAGTATTTTCTAATCCGGCACCTAAGACGCCTCCATGCATAATCATTTTAACAACACCATGAAACGCTTCTGTAACGTTTAAACCAGTTTTAGCAGATGTTTCAATATAAGCGCAGTCAAATTTCTTCGCTAATTGAACTGCTTCTTCCTTTGAAACTTGTCTCTCATCAATTAAGTCGTTCTTATTTCCAACTAAAATCATTGGTATGTATTGGCATTGTTCACCCTTAACTCTAGAAATTTGATTATAAAAAGTAGAAATTTCTTCAAAGGTATGACGATCGGTTAACGAAAAGACTAATAGAAACCCTTCGCCGGTTTTCATATATAAGTCTCTCATTGATGAATATTCTTCTTGACCAGCAGTATCTAAAATATCCAATGAGGACTGAATTCCATCAATATTACAGTAATATCTATAAGAGTCCTCAATTGTAGGATCATACTCGTTTGCAAATTCAGATTGCGTTAATCTAATAGTCAAAGCTGATTTACCAACAACTGGTGGTCCAACAACGACAAGTCTAAATTCTTTGGTAACCTATAATAAAAACAATTGAGTGCAAAAATATTTTGTTAGTAACATTTCAATTGAATTAAAGATGAACAAATATAAAACATACACTCATAGTTATAATTTTATAATATGTAAGATGTTATAATGGGTTCGAGAGAAGATGAGTACAGAAAGAAAAAGAAAACGGATGAACAAGTACTCAATTAATTCAATAATAGAAGTGAATTCAACACGCTGAAAATTGAAATTGTTTATGGAAAAAATAAAATGAAACTGTTAATTTGTATCGTATAATTTGTACACCCAACTAATTTTTTGTTTTGGACTTGAATAGTTGATGTATTTAGCTTGATACTGAAATCTATTACTGTCTTATTTCCCTTACCATTTCTTATTGCACAAAAACCCTTCACCTAATTTGTACAACATCTTTATCTCTAATCTAAAGCAACCGCTTTCATTGCTGTCAAATTCATAAGTGTGTCAATAAAATGTACAATAATTGCGCTGCCTGAAAAAAAATTTTACTTTCTCATTTTGAAAATTTTTTTAGGTTAAAAATTACTACTAATTAGTAGGTTCTCTCTCTAAAACTGCTTCTTTTTAATCTAGAATTGTAAAAATGGCTGGTGTTTCTAAGAGATTAAGAAAGAATCAAACTGATTCTCCAAGACCTAAAAAGCAGAAGAAGTTTAAGACGATTGTTTTAGACTCAAAATCTAAAGATAATAAAGATGAACTGGAAGAAGAGATTATCAATGAGAGTGAAAACTTAGTCAAAGCATTGGATAGGGAATTTGATGATGTTGCTAAGTTACTTGAAAAAGATGATGAAGTTGAGTCTGATAAAGTGGATGAGTTGAAAGAGGAAGCAAAAGAAGAAATATCAGATGACGAAACTGAAGAAGACTATGCAAAAGGAGAAAATAATGATGAATCTAAAGAAGAAAACGATGATGATCAAAGCAAAGATTCTAACAATGATGCAACAATAATTCCAAAAGAATTCACCGACCTTTCATTATCAACACCAACTCAGAAATCAATTAATACAATGGGATTCACTAAAATGACAGAAGTTCAATCACGTACTATTCCACCATTATTAGCTGGTAAGGATGTTTTAGGTGCAGCAAAAACCGGTTCAGGTAAAACATTGGCCTTTTTAATTCCTGCAATTGAATTATTGTATTCTTTAAAATTTAAGCCAAGAAATGGTACAGGTGCAATTGTTATTACACCAACAAGAGAATTAGCTTTACAAATTTTTGGCGTTGCAAGAGAATTAATGGAAAATCATTCGCAAACATTAGGCATAGTCATTGGTGGTGCAAATAGAAGACAAGAAGCTGAAAAACTAACTAAAGGTGTCAATTTATTAATCGCAACTCCAGGTAGATTATTAGATCATTTACAAAACACAAAAGGGTTCATTTTCAAAAATTTGAAGACTTTAATTATGGACGAAGCTGACAGAATTTTAGAGATTGGTTTTGAAGATGAAATGAAACAAATTGTCAGAATTTTACCAAATGAAAATAGACAAACAATGTTATTTTCTGCAACTCAAACCACAAAAGTTGAAGATTTAGCTAGAGCTTCATTAAAGAAGAGACCTGTTTATATTAATGTCCATGAAGATAATAATTTTTCAACTGCTGAAGGTTTGGAACAAGGTTACGTTGTTTGCGATTCTGATAAGAGATTTTTATTATTATTTTCTTTCTTGAAAAGAAATTTAAAAAAGAAAAAGAAAATCATTGTCTTTTTTTCATCATGTAATTGTGTGAAATATTACTCTGAACTACTAAACTATATTGATATTCCAGTTTTAGATCTTCATGGTAAGCAAAAACAACAAAAAAGAACAAACACATTTTTTGAATTTTGTAATGCTAAAGAAGGTATATTACTATGTACAGATGTTGCTGCAAGAGGTCTAGATATTCCTAAAGTTGATTGGATCTTACAATTTGATCCACCTGATGATCCAAGAGATTATATTCACAGAGTTGGTAGAACTGCAAGAGGTAGTGGTGGCCATGGTAAATCTTTAATGTTTTTAATCCCACAAGAATTAGGATTTTTAAGATATTTAAAATCAGCAAAAGTTCCATTAAATGAATATGAATTCCCAATTGATAAAATTGCAAATGTTCAATCCCAATTAGAACAATTAATTAAAAATAATTATTGGTTGCATCAATCTGCAAAAGATGGTTATAGAGCTTATTTACAATCTTATGCTTCACATCATTTAAAGACCGTTTATAAAGTTGACAAATTAGATTTAACAAAGGTTGGTAAATCATTTGGATTTACAGTCCCACCAAAAGTTAATATTACAATTGGTTCAAGTGTTTCAAAATCTAAAAAAAAATAAATTGTGCGATAATTTAATTAGTTAAATAAAGTAAATAGGTAATAATAAATTTTTTCTAAAATAATTAAATTAAGACGGATATGGGAATCTATGAAAATAAAATATATAGTAAATTTATGTTGTTTATGTTGTTATTGGATTGTGTTTCCTTTAAAAAAATATCTATAATACAAACTAATTTCTACCTAGTAAAGTTAAAAATTCATCTCTTGTCTTTTGTTGTGATCTGAAATATCCCAACATACAACTCGTTGATGTAATTGCACCTGATTTTTGAACACCTCTGCTAACCATACACATATGGGTTGCTTCAATAACAACTGCAACACCTCGAGGGTGTAAAATTTCACTTAGTGCAATGGCAATTTGTTTAGTTAATCTTTCTTGAACTTGGAATCTTCTAGCATACATTTCTGCTAATCTTGCTAGTTTACTTAATCCTAAAACTTTTTTATTTGGAATATATCCAATATGAACTTTACCGTAGAACGGAACCAGATGATGCTCACAAAGAGAATAAATTTCAATATCTTTAACGATAACCATTTCATCATGATCTTCTTCAAAAACTGCTCGTTTAATAACATCTTTGATATTATCTTCGTAACCTTTAGTGAAAAATAACATTGCACGTGCATAACGTTCTGGAGTTTCCAACAGGCCCTCCCTTGTTGGATCTTCACCTAATTCTGTTAAAATTGTTCTAACTGCATCGGCAATTCTTTGCTCTCTAGCTTCTGATTGAACAGACGATGATTCTAAACGATCACGGGCTCCTGGACTTGGCCATGATAAACCATCTGAATCTATTGGAGGATTCAAAGTATATGGAGATGCCGGTCTAGTATTTAAAGGAACATTTGTAATTTTTTTATACCATGGTTCCCTACTTGGTTTAGGTTGCTGTGGTTTAATTTCCTCAATATTTGATTCTTCTGCTTCTTCATCATTTTCCTCTTCTGCTTCTTCAGTGAAAACTGTTGAAGGTCTCGTTAATGGCGAGCTTGGTTGACGCTGTAATGAGGGTTTATCCAGTGAAAGTGTCTTAATACGGCCGTCTAAATCTTTATCAATCTGATCTTTTTTATACATTATAAATATCAGTATTTAAGTAAAAGGGTTTAAATTAAACTGAAAAAGATTAAAGTTATTATCACCTCAAAGTTGAAAAGGATTTTGAACATTTTAGTAAATTTTCCAGCGAGTCAAAAAAAAATGAAAATATTTATTTTGCATGTGTTTTCCTTTCTTTTTTCAAGCATTTTATTTATTTATTTATTTATTAATTATTATATTAGATTAGACTATATTCGTGAAAAAATATACTTAAAAAAAATAATGGTATTTTACCATCGGAACAGAAAAAAACTGAAATACCATAAACTAGGAATTTAATTAAACATCAGAAACTTTTTCTTTTTCAAGGTTAGCTGCTTCTGCATCTTTTCTTGCCTTTTCCTCACCCATAATCTTCTTTTTCATCATTGTTGCAAAGAAAAATAAACATAACGGCATTAAAAGATTATTAACTGCAATCCATGCTACTAAAATACCAAAGTTTCTTCCGATATCACCTCTATAGGTATCGAATAATAAAACTTTCATTAGTTCGTAAGAATTCTTAATTGGCATGGCATAAGTAAATCTGTAAAACTTTGCACAAAGTTCGATTGGTGCAAATGTTGCAGAAATATTTATCATAACAAAAAATAAAACCCAAAAACCCATTAAAGGTGGTGCAGTTGCAAAACAAAGTAATGATAGATTTTCATTAGCACCACCGACTGCTGACATCGTTAAAAATGAAATCATCCACATAACACCAAATCCGCCAGACCAAGCTTTATTCATATCAATTTGAAATGCAGCATTTAAACATGTAAACGATAGTGATAAAAATAAATATGTTACTTGTGATATAACCATACGAAAGATAATATAACTCACCGGTAGGGTTGATTTGGCGACCTCACCGTTAATTTTCATCATCCACATAACTTGGAAAAATGTAATAATGACAATATAAATTAAACCAACTTGAAGCGGGCCAAAAAGCACCTCACTAGACAACGGCTTCCCGTCCGTATATTCAATTGTTGGATATTCCGTTAGAGTATTTGTATTTTGAAGTGCTGAAAATTGTTCACTTGTAAGATTGGAGATCAATGATGGATAACTATTCTCTTGAAGAAGGTTTACATAAATCCCGCCGAAGAGATATAAAACCGGCTCAATTTGAGACAGCATTGTGTTTGGATCACGTCCAGTTTCAAAATATGATTTAACAAAATTTGTTGTGTTTAAATTTGCACCTGTTTGAAAAGCCTTAGTAATTTCTGCAGACACATCACTTTTTGAAACATAAACTGAACCCCAGTACTTTTGTGTAAAAACCAAGTTTATAACCTCTTCTTCCGTCAAACCACTTCTAACATCCCAGCCGGCATACACCTGCATTTCCGGATTCTGAGTTGCTTGAATTAATGCTTCGGTAATTGGAGCATCAAAATCATCTTCAACCGCAACAAGAATTTTTAAATTGACAAAACGCTCATTTCTTTTATACATAGAACCCCAATAAATTGACCACACAGACAAAACAAATGTAAACAATAATAGGATAACCAACGTATATTGCTTTAGAGTCGTGAGTCTTAATGGCTTGTTTTCTTTAGAGAATAATGGATATACTTGAGGACCTTTTGGGGGTGTCAATCCCCTTTCTTCCGCATGTTCCTTTTCACTTGCTAGTATAGCGGCTTCACCAGTTGTAACGTTATATTCTGTATAATTACTTATAGTACGCAACAAATCCGAATTTTCCTGGTCTGCATCGTCTTCTTTTGTATACGAATCATGTTTTCCTGTAAAAGGCGTAGCTTTATCACTATCGGTTGAGGCATTTGAATTCGAACCACTCATTATAATTTCTTATTGAGAACTAATGCAATGAAAGAGGAAAAAATATCGTATTACGCTATTGTAGCTATTGAAAAGTTCTGAATATATCGACCGTTATATATGTATATGATTTTCTTTAAAATATTACTTAGCTTTTCCATATTGTTTATCTCCGAGTAAAAATCACATCAGGAGTAAACCGCCCAATTTGTCAGCGATTGAGCGCGAGCTCGCCGAGAAATAGATTAACTCCTCTTACCACCGTCCCGGCCTACCGCCGCCTACGACCACCTACAGCCTTCCCAGTTCAGTTCAAGATATCCCCGTCTATACCCGACATGGTTGTTCGAACGAGCCCCACAACAGTTTGAAGCGTTGCAAAATCTGTATTTTGATATTCTTCCTCACCATCTAAACCAAATAGCTTGCCACTTATGTTCAATATAACATTCTTCGTAGACATGAGGCTCATTAGCTGGCCAATCTGAGATGCAACAACCTGCGTTTTCATTCCATTACGACCGCCTATCAATACGGTGGGGACTATAGTTGTGTTAAGAACTCCATTCTCATTATTATCTTGATTTTCGAGATCTTCGGTCTCGAAACTCTCCACATCGTATCTTCGAGTTGGCTTTTTAAGATCGCTGAAACTTGGTATCTGTAGATCGTAAGAAATGTCCATCTCACCATCTTTGGACATGTTCATGATGATTTTATCGGTGAATTCAACGATGGTACATGTCAATTCATACTCATGTCCATTCAAATTGACCATCTCGGTACCCTCTTTAATGTTACCTTTAAAGTCTGTTGGTTGCATGATGCTGGATTACGTACTCTTATCTGTATTTATATCTCAGTGGTCTATTTATACTGGTTATAGCGGTCGTTAAGCAGTGAAAAAAAATTAAAAAATTAAAACTCGAATTCATGATGGAAAATTGATTTAGACGCGACTTTCAACACTAAGATTACTGTAACATGAATCTAATCATCTTGTCTCTTTCTATTAAGGGAGAATATCTATTATAGTTTGGAATTAAGAGACCCGGTTATTGTCCGCTCGTCTATATATGATGGAACCACTAATTGAAGATAGCAATGAGTCTAAACTTGGCAACCGAAAATATATGGTTTCAATCTACCTTCAAACATTGTTTATAAAGGTGGTATCGGGTATATGTGGGTTTCTATTCATTGGTTTCATTTTCGTCTTTGCTATTTTCCATTATATGTATCACCGATTAATACTTAGAGATCATAAATACACAGAATCAGAGATCGATGCTTATCCGATAGCGAATCCAAAATCAAGTGGTGATTTAAGATACTACGCTCAATTGGTGGGACTCGAGCTGGATCAATATAAAGTGACAACTTCTGATGGATTCATCATTATTTTGCAAAGGTTGTATAATCCAAAAAATAGTTCAGCAACTTTAAACTCTAAAAAACCAATACTTTTGGTTCATGGACTTTTACAATCTTCTGGGTCTTTCCTTACCAGTGGTTATAAAAGTCTGGCTTTTTATCTTATTCAAAATAACTATGATGTTTGGATGGGTAATAATCGTTGTGGTTTTGATCCACAACATATAATATATTCAAGTGATGATCCAAAAATGTGGAATTGGGATTTAAATGAAATGGCAAGATATGATATCCCGGCAATGATTCAAGAGCTATGTAAAATTAAAAACTATAATGGTAAAGTTTCAATGATAACACATTCTCAAGGCACAACACAGTGTGTTTTTTTATTTTCAAAACAATTTAATTCTGAGTTTTTGCACAATGTGGATAAGTGTGTTTTGCTGGCTCCTGCTGTCTATGGGGGTTCATTATTAAATGAAAAACTGTTTATCAAATTCATGAAGTTTATTCCCGATCCAGTATATAATTTATTTTTTGGTACTAATAGTTTTATGCCAATTTTAATGCATTTAAGATATTTAACTTATAGATTGCCGTCTTTTGGTTTCGCCTCATATGCAGTTTTCAGTTATTTATTCGACTGGAATGATTATCTTTGGGATAGAAACTTAAGAAGCATTCATTTTATCTTTTCACCGGTTTATGTTTCTGTTAAATTAATGAAATGGTGGTTAAGAAGTAAAAATGGACAAGGCTTTGAACAAAATAAACCAATTATTACTGATCCAAATTCTTGGTTTACTAATGATACACCTGACTTATTTTTAGTAATTGGAGGTAAAGATCATTTGGTTAATGGCCAATTATTTATAGATAGATTGAATAATATTGAAAGCAAAATGGTTAATCGTTGGAATTATATGAAAATCGATGAATATAGCCATCTAGATGTATTATGGGCAGATGATTTGCTAAATAGAATTGGAGATAAATTATTGGAATTTTTAGATTAGCTAATTAATAAATAAATAAATCAATACATAAATGAAAAAAATGTCTATAAGATGTTCTAACTATAAAACAATTTCACCCTCTTGAATGACAGCCATATCTATCATGTCAATGCTACCCTTTAAATTTTTAATCTTTTCTGTTAATTCCTTGAAATTTTCAGGTTCAAGTAAAAATAAAATCCCAACTTCACCCTCAATATTGTCTTCAGTCTCTAAACTTGAAACATATTTTTCTTTAAATTCTTTTTCGATTGGATTGTAAACTTTGCTTTTCAATGTAACTTTAACCTTCATTTTAGCTCTAGCTATCGGAATAATTTGTTTCTCCACTAATAATCTGATAGCCTCCAAAGCTTTAGTTTTAGCATTTTTAGCATTAGTAAAATTAAACTTTAATTCTTTCAATGCTTTATCAATTAATGATGGTGGATACCTTTTCTTACTCTTTGGATTAATACATTTCGTCGAAATAATATTTAAAATTTCATTGTGTAATTTTTCATTCTGTTGGGCCCTTTCTTTTTCACTTAACTGAATTTCACCTTTTTTTAAAATTTCTAAAACAATTGTTTTAACATCAGTAGAATTAAACGCTTTCTGTAATTCGTCATTCGGAGCAACCTGGCCTTTCGAAACATTTAAAAAAACTTGTGGAATTTGTAAAACTTCATCAATATCTTTTTCAACTCCTGATCTAAAATCTTGGACCTTATTTTGGTAGCATGCAATTTCAAACCTTTTTTTACCCTTTTTCATACGCACAAGGGAAACATTTGTAAGTTTAATTTGTGTATTAGGTTGATTAATTTTACCCATACTGAAACACTATTAGAATCAACTATTAAATAAAATTATTATTAGAAAAAAAATATTTATGCATTATTCAAAAAAAAAGATCTTCTGAGGAACGGACTTATTTTTTCTATGTCTTATTGAAACCACAGTTTCATCTATATATTCGGAATAAATCACTATCAAATTAACTTATATTTGTTCTCGCAGTAGAATCCAAATTATTCTTACACATAAATGAAGACTAGTTTATTTTAATGCCTTCAGCATGTTACTAAGCAAGAAATTAAAAAAAATTACATGAAGGATGCGAGGTTCGAACTCGCGCGGACATGCGTCCAGTAGATCTTAAGTCTACCGCCTTAGACCACTCGGCCAACCCTCCAGTTATTAGTTTTTAAGGATTCGGAATTTTAGTGTTTATCTTTTACCTAATTCGTAAAGAGATTGATCTTCGAGAAAGTTCCAAGAGATGTCTTACCAGTTGGCAATATGCAACAGGTTGGAATTATCAGAGGACGGGTTAGCTTCCTGGATACCTTCCACCTTAAGTACTATGTAAGAATAAGTTATAGTATTCAACACCTAAGTATAATCTTTATTGGAACATTAAGAATTTTATATTGAAATCCCACACCTCCTCCAGTAGGGTGTAGTGTTATTTGTAATCATCTACTTCCAACATATGATGATTAGGATAAAGCTCACAGGAGGAACGATTACAGGTGTGGTCCCGTAGATAGATAAGTTAATACTTACTATTAGAAATCGTGTAATCGATTTAGACTCAGAAGTTGTAAATAAATGTAAGAACAAAGTAAAATTAAATTGTATTCAATTTATATAAAAAGATCTCTCTCTCAAGAGAGAAAAGAAGAAGGTTGTGAAACAGGTAGAAACTAAAAATCGGAATAGCACATATATATAGGTAAATTGAATTTAATTGTCATTAATTGAAATTATTCATTTCTTTGTCTAGACTTCGTCCCGAATATCCGATTAAATGAATGTAGCCACATAAATAATATTATTATCAATGATTACTTTGATCTCATTGGTTTCTTCTACAGGGGTTATGCATGTAGTGTAAAACAATGGAATGGCATTAATTAACCTAAAAATAGGAACCATATTAATTGATTTAACGATA
>PPNM03000083.1:0-31068 GCA_003707275.3 Kregervanrija fluxuum | reverse complement strand
AACTTTTGTTGCTGCGGCAAATTTTTATAAGTTAAACTATTATCAAGTTAATAAAATGCCAGAACGTGCATTTGGTTGGTATAATGAAGAGAGAAATTATGAACATTCATCAATTGTTCAACCACCGCCGTCTTCATCGTTACTACCATATCCTCTTTTGAGAATTCTACTCAAACTATCCAATGATCCACCCTTATTAATTGCATTTTCAATATCTCGAATTCTATCAACAATGCCCCATTTTCTATGCAATTCAACTTGAACAAACTTATGTAAGTCTTTATTTTCAGAATTTTCTCTTAACGATTCATACATCATTAATAAGTTATTCATACTCAGATCTTTACAGCATATAGAATCTTCATTAACTATCAAATTATCTAAATCTTTGATTTTCAGTTCTAGTTCCCCCCTTTCACCCAATTCTTCGTCATTTATAAACTTACGTAAATCTTCAAATAACACAGACAATGGAGACAAAAGTATTGTTGAAGATGGGAAAAGAATACCGAGATCTTGAAAATCCTCATCTTCCTCACAATTTGGTTGAAATAATTTAAATACATCAGCACCTAAATCAATATAAACTGGTATATGTGAGAACGGTAAATCATTGCTATTATCATCTTCATAATCATCATCAAGATCGCTTTTCCAAAGTTCCTCAATTAAGTAATTATTATCATTTTTAGTTTCCTTTGTATTATCATCATTTTCCCTGCCATATATTTTGTCATATATCTTGTCATCTTCTTTATCAACTTCTTTATCAGCCTCTTTATCATCTTCTGTATCAAATTCTGTATCATTTTTTTCATTCTCTTCTTGGTCACATACTTTATCATCTTCTTTACCATCTGATGTATCGTCCTCATCCCCATAGTCATTGGCGCTGTCCTTGTTATTGCCCTTACCATTGTTGACAACCTTGTCGTACCTTATGTTTATCGTCTGATCATCATTACTTTGGCTTTCTCTATTATTTTCTGTTTGTCTTTCATCATTGGTATACCCACCATGTTCCGCCTTTACTGAATCTTCAAATTGGTCATTTTCGTAATTTTCTGAGTATACTTCATTATTCTCAGAAAATTGATCTTGACTTTTAAGCTGTAAACTTTCTTGATCTATTTCATCCAATTCAGATTCCAATTTGTCTTCTAACTGTTCAAGTTGTTCATCATTATAGCCATGCATATAAATTTTGTCATTCCCACTAATATCAGTATTTGTTGTCGGATTATCATATTGAACTTCAATTTCAAATTCTTCGCTTTCATACTCTAAATCAGATTCATTCTCTTGTATTTCTGTCCTTTTGATTTTTGTTTCTATATGCCTAATGTCAGAACCCTTTTTTTTACTCATTTGAACCTCCATATTTTCTTCTATGATGTCTTATTGTATTTGACTTGCTAAAATTGTTAGTATAAAATTACTTTTATCTTACCCTTTAATAGTTTTTGTTATCTTTAAATCAAAATTAAGGATTAAGTACTATTAAGCTGTGTCTTAAACATAAAATAAGAGCACATGCGTGCATTATAAGAAATTAAAAAAGTGAATTGCACAAAGTCCTAATTCATTAGCTATTTTTGCTACAATTAGTAGTATGAAATAATTTCTGCGCCCTTTTTATATCTGACATATCGTTTTGTTTTTTTACATTATTGGAATAGAGCTAATGCAAAGGAATTGTCTAATGGATTTTATAAATGGCTTTGATATTAATGATGGTGTTTGTTTGTTTGTTTGGTTCTTGTACGCTTGGATGGTCATAATATAGAGGATTTTTTATTTTTCAGGTTCCCATTTCTTCTAACAAAAAAAAGTTACACTAATACAGTAGAAGTATAACCAATTATTCAAAAAAATGAATACACATATTTAGCCAAACTTGTCGTCCACCTGACATGAATTCAAAGGATAATAAACTTTACTCAGGTATTCCGGAACAGTTTTGATCAAATCTAAATACTTGAATTTTGAGTCATTTAAGAGAACGCAACCTGAATTAAATGCTACTTATGAAAATTACTTATTTTGAGTCTAACATGTTGTGGTAAACCATTTCTTATCAAATAGGCCATGGCCAAACTTTTGCCTGGAAGAATTGATGATAATATCATAGCTCATGTAGATTTTTAACTATGGCTCCAACAGAAATGTTATGGGAACAAAGATATGATTATTGGAGTAAACCTTTGTGATACTTAAATTATATTGTTGCTTTATTATCAAGCAATACCTCGTTACTTGAAATCAATAGCGTTGTAACTAAATGGATGTTTGATATAGTACATTCTAGACTAAGTTGGAATATTATTGGTTTCTACTTGTTTTCAGAGATAAAGAGTAACAATTTCATAGATTAATATAACTAGATTGAAAACAATGACATTAAGAGTGGGAATACTTGTGCTTTCTCCAATCGTTCCGAACGTTTTTTGTGACCTTTCAACTTAATTGACAGATTCAAATAAACCTAAAGCTAGAGCAATAATCTTTGATGATGCATATGGGAATTTTTTGAATCAAAAATTTTAAAGTTATAAAACTGCTGGAACTTCAAATCGAAAGAAATGTAGAGTTTAAAATTACAAGAGGTTTTTCAATTACATTTTAAAGAGTTAACGTATTCTAATATTTTGTTAAGTAGAGGCAGTTGTGTCAATGCTGTTAGAATTATATCGCATAATTTAAAAAGCTGGACAACTCTTTCAATTTTGCAGGATTTTTAGTAAAGAATTCATTTGCTGAATATGGTGTTATTTGTCATGTTGCCGGTTTAATGCCAGTTTAATGACAGTTTAACTTTAATGAAGTTTAAGTTTCCTGAAAAGATTTCAGAAATCGACACATAGAATGCTTTTGCCCACCTTACTCTGGTTATAGGTGGATCAGAATATCTTCCTAATTTAAGGTACAAAAGAATGGGATAAAAATTAATCTAAAGGATATTAAGAATTAGATTTATTGAGACTGATGGGGCGAACTGATAGACCACAATCTAAATTTGGATTTCGTTATCACTGAATATATAATAAAACAGAAATATGAAAGACTAATTAAACGTAAAAAAATTCAGAAAGTTTATAAACTTACCTTTATTTAAAGGAACATGAACATAGAACAGCTGAAAACACTTTAAAGACAGTTAGTCTTTGGAGACTGCTTATGATTGACGCAAAAATCGTCATTGAATTAAAGAGGCATGGCGAACCGAAATGTTTATCCTTCAATATTTTGTATATTTACTTCAAATTAATCGGGAGGTTGTTTGCTTAATTTAATAACTAGGCCACTTTATTTGATAAGTTCAAATAACTTAAAACTTACCAATTAAAGCAATACAAGCGGAGAAATCAAACTAAAAGGGAAAAATTAAAGGGAAGTCAGAAGAAAAGCATTATTTTGAAAACAAGTTGATGCGGCCGTTAGGAAATGTATATCGGATGAGTATTTGTTTTACAAATGTTGATAATGCTACATATACGAATTAATTATTGAAAATGAAGATAAAAGTACGTTATTAACAGTGAAAGGAATCACTAAGTTGATGAACATGAACATGAACAAGAATGTTAAATTTTTATGGTTGAATTTGTGTAATTTTTTACCGTACAATCATAATTAAAAAAACCAAGCATTTCTTTTGTTTTAACTATAAATAATTCTTTGCTATATATAAAAGGTAATCATCAGATATTCTCATATGTAAATCATCGATTTCCAAGAAGTCTATTTTATTTTGTTTGTATAATGTTTGCAAGCCTATGGAATCATATTTAAAGGATTCAGTTATTGTAAATGGAATAATCGTTCCTGTCTCAGGATCTGTATCCATATACCATGCGCTTTCTTTCGGAACGACAGTTTTATCTTGACTAAACATAATCATAACAAATTTATCCAATTTAACAAAGTTATTAAAATACTTCCAATTTTTCATAAATTCATTGTTGATGTATTTCAAAAATATGGATTTTTCAATGTAAGTATCATAATTCCAAACATCCCTAAAATATTGAGCTTGTATAATGTTATTTTGAACATTATCATCATAGATTCTACGCTTCAATATTTCATTACGTTTCTTACATAGCCAAGTGTCACAAGCCGGAAAATCAGTTATACCATTATGTGGAGATCCAAAAGTAATTAGATTTTTAACATTGATACCACACATTTCAATCATTGCACGTAAAAATACACCACCTTGTGAAAATCCAATTGCATTAAAAGTTGAATCTGTTAAATTTTGAACTTGTTCACAAACTTGCAATACTTGACTTGAAGAGTCACCGAAAACTGAAGCCTCTTGATCTTTAGCATTGTCGTAATCTACATATATCGAATGCATTGTTAATTCAGGATAAGTCGATCGTAAGACTGATTCAACGTGCTGCATTGCCGAAGAATTATAGGAATCTCCCATTCCATGCCATAGAAGAACAGGTAGATGAGATGATGATGCTGAGCTTGAGATTTCAGGAACGCATGACTTTATTTTAAATAACGGCTGCTGTGATATGTTAAGAAATTGAGTAAGATAACTTAGTATGTACATTTTAAACTAGTTTCATTTGATTATAGGCATTAAGAAGATATGCACAGGAACAGAAACAGATAAACGCTCGAAACTGAGCCTCTTTTTTTATTAATGCGCCACATATATATATTTTTTTTTTCAATTTTTTTATTTTATTTTAATTTTTATTTTTATTTTTATTTTTCAGCTTCTTCATTTCCTCCAGGTCTTATCGTTAAAGTTAAGTAATTTCAAACCTGACTATTAATTAAAGTTTACACTAAAATGTCGGGTAAAATTAAAAAAGTTGATATTCCTAGAGAGTTTAAAATTCTAGACACACAAGTCCAGAAAACAGCATTAAAATCGGTTAAATCACTCCAAAAACATTTATACTCAACTGGTGTTAAGCATGAAGCAATTTATTTGATTGTGGATACATATGAGCCAACAAGTAAAAAAAAAGAGTTAACACCAAGAGTTGTTACCGTTCATAACAGAATTAAAACCGTTCGATCACAAAAAATATTATTAATTACAAAAGATCCTGTTTCGCAATATAAGACACCTATTCAACAGAAGGGATCCAGTACAGAAGATACATTTGATACCATAATTGGATTCAAAAAACTTAAATCAATTGCTCATAGTTCAAAATCTGTTACTAAACTATATCATGAATATGATTTGATTGTAATTGATCATAGATTACATAAATTACTTCCAGAATTATTAAGTAAGACAATTTTTTGCAAAAACAACAAGAAATTTCCATTGATGGTTCAAATGGCTAAACCTGATCCACATGCACAACTGGTTAAATCCAAAAAATCATCAAAATTAAAGGATGAGAGAATTGAACCTGAGTATATCCAAAAACAGATCAGATCTTTATGTAAAAATACAACGTGTACTCCAAGTACAGGTAATTGTCTTGCCATTGTAATTGGATATAGTGATTTAGATTCTAATAAACTGGTAGAAAATATGGATTGTGTCTTAGAGTTTCTTACTAGTCAAAACTTTCAACCTATTGGGGGATTGATACAGAATGGAATGGCTGGTGTTTCTGACGTACACCTTAAAACTGCAGATAGTATATCATTGCCTGTAATTGAGAAAGTAAGGGATAGTAAATAGTAGTGTGTATTTTGTATACTTAATGTTAATTATAGACAAATTTTTGAAAAGATTGTTTCCGCGTCAACTATATTATATCTAGTTTTTCCTTGCTTCTTCGGATACAGTATTTTACCTCAAATTATATTACCACTCATGAGTATACTGAAGTCACTTTTTTTGGTACTATTGTTTGTATATGGGATATATACACTAATAAAATCACGATTTCTTCCGAAGATTTCACCAAGCACAATTCAATCATTATATGAGTCTTCCATAGATACAATTTCTCAAATTAATAACCAAACCGAAAAGAGAATTCAACAATCCAGATTAAAACCAGCAAGTAATTCTTATCTTGATGCCGTTTTTCCTCATGGACCAGAAAAAGATGATATCAAACTTGAAAATGCTACGATACTAGTTTTATGTCGTAACTGGGAATTGACAGGTATTCTTCAATCTATGAGATCACTTGAAGATAGATTTAATAAGGGCTATCATTATCCATGGACGTTTTTAAATGATGTTCCATTTGATGATGAATTTATAGAAATTACATCTTTAATGGCAAGTGGTCCTACATCTTATGGATTAATTCCGTCCGAAGATTGGAATACTCCGAATTTTATTAATCAGACTAAGTATAATGAATGTGTTGAAGATTTTGCACAACAAGGAATTTTATATGGTAGCTCGAAATCTTATCGTAATATGTGCCATTTTAATTCCGGATATTTTTTCAGACAAGAATTAGTTATGAAATATGATTATTATTTCCGTGTTGAACCTGATGTTGAGTATTTTTGTGACTTTCAAATGGATCCTTTTAGATTAATGAGAGAGCAAAATAAAAAATATGGCTTTGTTATGGCTATAACAGAATATCCTGAAACTATTCCAACATTGTGGGAAAATGTTGAAGGATTTTTAAACAGATATCCCCAGCATCTTAATACTGATAATAGTATTGAATTTATAACCTCGAAAGAGTCAATCGGTACAGATAGGTATTTGGAAGATACTTCACCTTATAACATGTGCCATTTTTGGTCAAATTTTGAAATTGGTGATTTAAATTTTTTCAGATCCCAGAAATATATGGATTATTTTAATTATTTAAGTAATGCTGGTGGATTCTATTATGAAAGATGGGGTGATGCCCCTGTTCATTCGATCGGAGCATCAATATTATTATCGAAAGATGAAATTTTTCACTTCGAAGATCTAGGATATTTTCATTCACCATTTGTTACCTGTCCAACATCATATTGGGAAAAATATGGTAAAAGATGTATCTGTCCAAGCGATAAAGAAAGTATAAATATTACTCCAAACAGCTGTTTACCAAGATGGTGGAAATATGGATCAGGCAAAAAATTTATTAGAGAATATTTTCATGAAGAAGATTATTTGTAAAATAGTAGAACAGTTGAGTAATATAAAAAATTTTATTATATAAAAAGTAGTATAAGAAACAACAAAAAAGAAAAATGCAATATTAAAACAGTAAATATATATAACAAAACGGAGATATCAAGAAAAACGATCTAATTTATTTTATTTTAGCTTATGCATAATTTGTTTCCAATCTATTTAATTCATCTAAAATCCTCTGTAAATCAACTTCATCTTTTTTATCATTCAAACTTGGTATTAAAGTTATTGCTTCATCAATATCTTCACAAGACAAAGAACCTAATTGTGCAACTTCAAAAGGATGCAATAAGGAATTATCTTCGCTTTTCAATAGTCCCTCAACTGCGGTACAGGTTTCAACTTCTCTAAATCTGGCAAAAGTAGACAAGTGATCTAAGGTTTTTCTTAAAACCTCATTGGCACCAGGAGCAGTGGATAACTTTGCTAATTGGTCATCATCTGGTTCACCACTGGGGTCTGTTATATCAATTTCAACACCATTCAATTTGGAAATCATTTCCATTCTTTCTTTTAATGCTGTACGTATAAGTATACGCGCCTCTGATATGTTGAGGGTCATCAATTTGGAAACATCACCACGATGATCAAGCTGTTCTAATTGAAATTCGGGACCTAATTTTAGTTCTGCTGCATTTTCTTCATCTTCCGGTTGATGTGCTTTACCACCCCTTCTTCTTATTACCACTGTAGAGGTTGAGATATTCATTATTATGTTTCGAATAAATACCGGAATATAAATAGGTAAATAATATGCTTTCCTTTCATGGTGGTAAAAAAAGGGCAAAAAATGATCGAAAATACAGAAACGGGTGCACGGGAGTTTTGCTTCCTGCTGTACCATGTTTCATAAGAATCACTTCAAATTTCATCTTACTCTACTTCAATTGAATTTATTTATTTAAAATATCATTACAAAACATGAGAGATAACTAAATGACAAGAAAACCCACAAGACAAATATCCTTATAAAAATTAAGCGCCTAAAGGAGCACCACCTTGAGCACCACCTTGATCCGGCATTGGCATTGCAACCGGTTTATTGGCCCAAGCCATATATCTTTGGAACATCATACCAACACCCTCTAAAATACCTAAGAAAACTGCACATGTAACAGCAGAATTAAACATATGTCTTTTACCACCTCTAATAGCTAAAGAACCACCAACAAAAAAACCTGCAATAACTGCATTCCATGCATCTTCTCTTTTTCTAATAGCTTTAACAGAACAATCATAAAATGAAAATAAACCACCCCAAACACCAAAATTACCACCAACAACTGGAGCTCTTGCCTTAATTGCAGCTAATGCACCAATACGTCTTTCACCATATGGAGAATTTCTAAAACCTTTAATACCGTGCCAAATGGAACCACCAATGACACCCATTGAAAAGGCACCACCAAAATCATTAAGAATAACAATAGGACATGGATCTCTGGAATGATCAGCTTCTGGAGTAGACATATTGTGTGGATATTGTATATATACTTATTGTCTGAAATAGAATATTTTATATCTGTTCTGTGACTGAAAAATTATTAGTCGCTGTCGTAGGGATTCGACGAAAGAGTTTTTTTTTTTTTTTGACTTCCTAATTGATTCGCGATTACGTAATATATATGTTCATTTAATATGCTTTAATTTAATTTAATTTAATCTAACTAATGTCTATAAATTATTATATCATGTAATTAATATGCTTCAGTAGCACTTTTAGATCTTTGTTTACTATTATTACCTCCAAAGCTATTTAATGGAGGTTTCCAGTCTCCTCCAAATACGGTACCGGTAATAAATGGATGTAACATCGCTTCCTGCGGTGTCCATCTTTCCAATGGATTCATATTCAAAACACCTTTAAGAAAATGAAGCAAACAAACTCTTTCATTCATCTCTAAATCAATCATATCCTGAGTCATATTCTTTTTGGGTAGTCTGTAATTCATTATAATGTCGTCTAATAAAGTATCTTTAAAATACTGTTTACCTGAAACTTCATTCCTACCAACTTCCTGGGAATATTCTTCAATAGATTTTAATCTAAATTCTGTTTTACCATCATCATTAATAATTTTATTAATATAACAACTTGCTTTTTTTTCAACCATCATCCATGATGGTGGCATTCCAAACATTTTAATAATACGCACTAGCTGATCATATTCGCTGACACCTGGCAATAATGGTAATCCTAAAAATAATTCAGCGATAATACAACCCAACGACCACATATCAATAGAGGAAGAATATTGAACACCTAAAATAACTTCTGGTGATCTGTAAAAACGTGATTGAATATAAGTATAAATTGCCTGCCTTTCTTTACAAGCCGAACCAAAATCGATAACTTTTAAATCTGGTTTATTTAAAGAGACAAGTAGAATATTTTCAGGTTTTAAATCACAGTGAATTATTTTAGCATCTTTTAAAACGCATAATGCATCCAACAATTGAATTGTAAAATTTTTGATTAGTCTAATAACTAATCCATGGTGATGATTTTGTTTAATCAGTTCATATAAATTAGAGCTTAATAATTCAAAAACGAGACAAAGATGATCTTTATGCATAAATTTATCTTTTAATCTAACGAAATGATGTTGACTCTTAGGATCAATTGTTGAATTCAAATATTCTAAAATATTTGCTTCCGTTAATGATTGTTTTAAAAATTCAGGTTTTGCTTTAACAACTTTAACAGCAGCAATTTCTTGGGTTTTTAAGTTTTGACATTTCACAACTTGACCAAAAGTACCTTGGCCTAATATATCTAAGACTAAGTATTTTCTATTTTCTTGTGTACCTAAAATATCGTTCACATATAAAATATAATCATTATGTTCATTATCGTACCCATTATTTGTGTAAGGTTGGCTTAGTTTTGTTAGGACCCTGCGTGGATTTTTTGAAGATTTATAATCGTATTCTGGTACACACATTGAATATGTAATTGATAACTGTGTTGTAAGTGCAATTAGTGGTGAAATAAATGTATTTGATGAACTAGCTCTTCTAAATTTTGGTCGCTTATGAATTGTTGGATGTAAGTCTTCTAATGAGTTAATTTTTTTAAATCTTGGAGTAATAGGAATAGGTATGTGAACTTGTAATTGCTGTTGTTGCTTCTGCTGCTGCTGTTGTTGTTGCAACTGTTGCTGCTGATGTTGTTGTAATTTCATTTCTTGATGATATTGTAACTGCTGCTGCTGTTGTTGTTGTCTCTGCATCATTTGAAATTGGGCCATATTAATTTGTTGATTCGGCTGTTGTTGGTAAATAGCAGCAAAAGATTGTCTTCTAGGTACATCACTTTGCGTTACATCCATTGCACTCGGCATCGGTCCATCAATACGTAGAGGTGGAATAATTTGTTGTTGTTGACTTTCATGGATCTGATGTTGTAAATCAGCATCCTCATAAGTTGTTGATAAATTTGTATTAAATTTATTTTTTGGAACTCCAAATGATGAACTACGTGATATATTTTGATTTGGTAAATAGTTATTATTATTAATACTATTATTAATATTATTAATATTGTTACTATTATTATTATTATCGTTATTGTTATTATTATTATTATTATTATTATTATTATCATTAGCACCGTTATTATTGTTAACATTATCCGAAATCGTATTGTTCATATTTAAATTATTTAGTTTCATATTTGAAGATTGATAAATCTGAGAAACACCCGATATGGAGTGTACACGATTTTGATGGTTTGGTGAGTTATTTACACTGGGAAGATTGAACTCCCATGAATTTTTAAATACATCATTTTGGCGATGCTGTTGTTGTTGTTGCAAGAGAGCAGTTGGCGGTGGGGGTGGTAAGTGTTGTTGCTGGTGTTGCTGCTGTGGTGGTAAAGACGGTGGTTGACTGGCAACTAAAGAAATGTTATCAATAGAGTCATCAAAATATAAATTATGAGGAGATATAGACGATGATAGGGGAGAACTATTATCAATTGAATTTTGTCTCAGTACCGGTAATGAAGACAGGGGAGGTGGCATTTTCTGTATCAAATTTACCGAAGAGCGTCTATTAAGTCCTAATCTTTGTAATGAAGGATCACTAGAATGCTTTCGCATATTAAATGTATTCCATGGTAGATTCAACGTACGCTGTGGACTTAAAGTACTTTGGTTAGATGGCGGATATAGGGATGGTTGTTGTTGTTGCTGCTGCTGTTGCTGCTGCTGTTGATGTTGCTGATGATGTTGCTGATGATGTTGCTGATGATGTTGATGATGTTGTTGTTGTTGTTGTTGTTGTTGTTGTTGTTGTTGTTGTTGTTGTTGTTGTTGTTGTTGTTGTAGATTTGGTGGAGGTAATAGTGGAATTTGAGATTGTGATTGCAAAGGTAATGAATGTTGTTGCATTTGCTGAGTCTGCTGATGTTGTTGAAGTTGCTGAAGTTGCTGCCGTTGTTGTTGCGCTTGCAACTGATTTTGAAGCGCCATATTCGTATTATCAACAGATGGTAAAATGGGTGGTTGATGTAGGTAGTGTTTTAATGATTCTTGGTGGGGTTGCTGGTGTTGCTGAAATTGGAGCAATTCTGAATTCTGGATCTGGATATTACCATTGTTAATTTGATCACTGTATGTAGATCCCACCTGATAATTCTGTTTAAAGAAGGAGTTGGAATCCATTATCTAAGTACTCTTATAAAAGCACTTTTTTCAGTTATTTTTAAGTATATCTTATTTATATATAAATATACCTTTTTGAAAGGTAAATATATGTATTTAGAATGTAAATTCCCTGATTAAATTGGAATTGAAGGTGTATAAACTAATGTATGGAGATTGCTCAAGCCATTTTAAATTTTATGACGGACAGATCGAGAGTGATTCTGTGGTGTACGGGAGTTTTTTTCTGTTTTTAGCAAATTATTGATAAGGTAATTAGCATAGCGGACTTATGAAATAATAGCTCAACACAAATAATTACTGGGAAAAATGGATAAAAATCGGCAGATAAAAATCGGCAGATAAAAATGAAAGGGTAATTATAAATTAAAAATTATAACCTATATTGTATTTTTAATGAAAACAAAAGGGAACGTGAAAATGAATGTATAATCATCAGATGTATAAAATAAATATCTCAAGTAGAATATCTAGCTAATTTTGACGCAGCTCTCAATTTAGGGCCAAAGAAGTAGAAGATGTAAACCAAGGCGACAATACCGATTGAAATAAAACCTAAAGTTGCGAAAGCCCAAGTTGTGGACATGTTATCAAACATCGCAACACCAGCGTGTGATAATGCAGCTGCAATTGCAAAAGAAGGTATACAAAATGCGGCAATGGCAGAATTACTTAAACCAGAGGCAGAATAAGAATCAATAATATAACTCAACATAGCTAACCATAACAAAGGATCTGCAATGGCTAAGACTAAACCGGCAATGATTGGGGACCAGTAATTGACTGAACCATCAGAAGTGAAAGCAAACCAGAATAAACCGGCTGGGTAACCCCAAACTGTAATTAGAGACATCAAAAATCTAGCTTCAGGTCTTGAGACGCCACCATTTTTTAATCTATCTCTTTTAAACAACCAAGTTTGGAGTGGTTGTAAAGCAATAACAATCGCAACACCAACAACGAAATTCAAATAAGTACATTCAGCAGCAATATATGACAGTCCATTATTAAAAACGAAGACATCGAAGATACCATCCATGTATAAGAATAAAATTGCATACGAAAAACCATTGTACAAACCTAAGAAAATGATGATTGGCTCTGTAACCATCATTTTAAGGGCCGTAAGTGCAACGAATCTAATTTCATTTAAAACATTAACTTTCTCAACTGTAACTGCTTCAGCGGCATTTTCATTGAGTTTCTCTTCATACATGTCTTCCCAGGAAGGTGATTTACCCCTAATCATTTCAGAAAAATATCTGAATTCTCTGATTATGACATTTGGAACTTGCTTACCTTCGACTGCGGTTCTTTCAGAAATGACAATTCTTGGTAAAGTCTCAGGTAAAAAGCAAAGAGCCACGACATAGGCAGCACCAATAATAATGTTGATAATGAAAATCCATTTATAACCCAATTTTGAATTCTCGGCAATTGCTTCACCAACTATACCACCAATTGATGGACCAGCATTTGCACTAAAAACGAATAACGCCATTGGCTGTGATGCTTCGTCAGAAGCACCAAACATATCACCAATTGTACCTGCAACGTTCGATAAAGCAGTCGAACCGCAACAACCAATTATAAACATGAAGATAGCAATCATCGGCATATTCAATGGCCAAGCACAACCAAAATTAAATATAACGTATAGCAAGGTACTAAAAACGTAAACCCATTTTCTACCACCAATATCGGATAAAGGACCCAAAAATGCAGGACCACAAGCTGTACCTAAGATAAACATCGATTGACCCAATGTTGCGACTTGCGCACTAGTACCATATTTTTCTTGAACCATAAATTCGACTGCAACATAACTTGTGGAAGTAAGCGTAACGTAGACCTGTAAAGAACAGTAAGCGATAGTAATAAGATATTTAGTTGAAGTTTTCCAATTGTATGGATGATATGGATTTTCAATACTAAATGGTACATTTGCTTCAATTGGATTCGATGTTATATCAACCAATGTTAATGGTTTTGAAAGGATTGGTTCAAGTGGTGAACTTTCCGGTGTGGTTTTTTCTTCGAGTTCTGACATTTTTTGGCAGTAAAACAGAATCTAAACAAAATATATTATATACTATTAAATAATCTTGTTTTATCAAAGAATTGATTAATTAATTATTAACTGCTAATCATATATAGCTCCTAGGGGTGGAATATATTTAATTTAAATACGAAATTCAATGTATGCAAAAGTAAAAAGAAAAAAATTTTATTTGAGCGGACGTGAAATTCCCAAAAGAAATGAGTTCATTTATTGTAATTTTTCAGCGATAAGGATCTAACAATGTGTGTAGGTTAGGCAGGGAAAACGAATAAACTATTTTCAAAGTGGCTTTTAGAAGATGATAATAGTAAGATTCGGTAGATTAATTTTTATCGGTCATACATATGATACATTTGGACACCTAGACGTCTGGGCATCTGCGTTTTATTTAGAAACCTTACTTTTTTACTACAATCGCCAGTCAATTTTGTGGTAAAATACAGATTTCCTGACATTACCTCGGTGTCATTCCGCGTAAAGCCCTCGTCGCAGGACTTTACGCGGAAATCCTAACAGTCGTTTTTTTTTTCTTGCTGGGAACGTTATCTTATTGCTATTGCCATTGCTAATTGTGACGAGATACCTCCATAAATCGTGAGATTCAGTTATGCTTAGGTACGCTTGGTATTCTTAGGTGTTCTTGGGTGAGCTCGCGTATGCTTGGGAGAAGTACAATACCAAATTACAAACAAAGGTTGCCAAGTGTATCATATTAAATCATATTACCGGCTTAACAATAATGATTGTACGAAAGCAGTAACTGATTGCAGTCTTGTGAGCACAAGAATAAAAAATAAATTATGTAGATCTGACCAGTTACTGTCCAATTAAAAGATTTCGAGATGACTTGGAATCTCCGAATCCTAGCCATGTGTTTCCTCGGTTGCACTACGCGGTAGCGTCACGTGTTAGGTAATTGCCGTTGCCGTTTCTGACGTTTGCGATTATGGAAGTTGGATCCAATAACCGTTTTCGATCGAAGGAATGCGGCGTCACGTGTGCGATGAGGGCGTCAAGGGTAGGGTAATTGTGAGTGTCACGTGTACAGTCACGTGCTAATATTTTCGGTTTAGCGACGCTGCGACTGGGATCTGGAAACTGAGAACTGAGAAGATGCAGCCCAATCATTTTTCTAGTTTTTCGATTTAGCTTCAATCACAGACCAAACAAAGATCTGCTCCATTTTATTTTCCATTATTTTACTGTTTAATTTATGTCCCTATAATCATATGAATTATCACACATCTATCAAAAGATGATGTTAACGATAGAGGGAGGAAAGGTGATGATAAGAGAGAGGGAACATACAGTGGATGCGAAAAAAATGCTAAATTCCCATCGGAACGTTTGAAAATGCATGAATCCAGTGGTAAGGTTTCTAATTTGTAATTTACATACACCGATATTGAATTTTCTGATAGAATATCATGAAAATTTATTGTACTTATTGTATTTATGCAAGCATACCGTATATTTGACAAGCCGTTAAACATAAAACTTACTATTTGATAACTACTCCCTCATAATTGATATAATTGTAAAAATTTTACAATAATATAAATATCCTGGCAGATTCCTGTTTTGAAAATATCTAGTTGATACTTTCAGAGTCATTTGAATAACTAATGGATAATGAGTTCTCTAGCTGTCACGCTCGAACTACAAAAACATAAAACAGATGTTAGATCCCAAGTTTGGACAAAATTAAAACAAGTTGCACTACCAGATTCACGTTTTGACTATGACTTTAGTGAGTTTATTGCGGATTTTGATGGTTCATCAACTGCAACTGAACTATTGATGTCACACCCCGCATTCCAAAAGGCTGCTACTAATGATGTTGAGAAAAACCTAATTTTCATAACACCAGATAACTGTCTTGAAGAATTGCGATATCTATTGCTATGTTCTGGTAAACCGTTTTTAATGACATGCTATGGAATTAAACGTGGGTTTTTTTTACTAAATCCAGAAAAAATCCCGGTTGAACTGTTCAAGTACGCTTCAACGCTAGATGGAATGGAGAATTTTGGAGAAAGAGTGTCTTTACAAAGGTTAATGTCGGAAAACTTTAAAGTTAGTATGATGATTACAGGTACCGGTGCAATTAATGATAAAGGTATTAGATTTGGTAAGGGACACGGCTATTTCGATATCGAATGGGCTTTGCTATATTCGATCGGTGTGATCAATACCGAAACAATCTGTGTGGCCGTTGTTCATGATTGTCAAGTTTTAGAAAATTTTGACTTGAAGCCTGAAATATTTGACACTGTTTGCGATTTGATAATTACGAATTCAAGAATTATACAAGTTGATAGTGTCGTTAAACCAACGGTTGGTATTTTATGGGACGTTTTAGGTGAGAATATGTTTGAAAACATTGAGCCAATTAGAGAATTGAAACATCTACAGGACAGTGGCTCTTTAAGTAAGTTGGGAGAAGACGAGTTTATATAGTGCGAAAAGTACTTCAATGCAATTTTTTATTTTTGCTCCTTATATGTATATAATACCAGATATATATATTGTAGTTACTGCATAAAATGATATCAAAATTCGATATAGATATTGTATGATTACAACTACCAAGATGTGTACTTTTTAATGAAAAAAACTAACCTTAAATTTCAAGGCGATTGCACTAATAAGTAAAAAAAAGGCAATTGCAAAGAATATAAAAAAAAATATCTCCGTTGAAGGTATGATTTACTATACTGATATTAATCTAATTTCTTTATTATATCCTAACATTAACAGAATTCATTGATGATCTTCTCAAGGATAAAAAGCGTTCCATTGGTCCACCAATCGATACAAAACTAAAATTAAATCAGATTCGAAAAAATTTAATTATCTTAAGCAAACAACAAAATTCAGTTTCGTTGAAAAAAGGTGTTAAATTGGTCTTCATTGATTTGACAAAATTGTCAAAAAATGAAAATAAGTTAAATAACTTTACTCAAAATTACTTGTCAAAACTAATTTTGAACATTTTTGTTAATGTTTCAATAATCGAAGCAAATAAAAATTCGAAACATAATTTATATTCACTATTAATAAATTGTTTTCTAATAAATTTTAAATGTTTTGTTAACTTAAATAGTTATTTTGACCATTTGTTAAGTATTTTTTACCTAATAATGGATTTAATTTTAGTTAATTCAAAAATTCCACAAAATGAATCAAACAAAAGTTACTTAAATACAATTAATAACTATAAAATTAAAAATCAAATTTCGACACTAAACAATGATTTTGAATTCCAATTAATCTTGTATTATTTGTTGCAGCTCTTATTTATTTCCCTTGAACTGAAATTAAGCAATATAGTGAACTTTAAAAAATTTGAAAAATTAATAATTAATTTGAACAAAATTCTTGCCTTCTTAATTTTGAATTCAAATCCAGTTTTAATTAGGTTATTTAGAACAAAAAAAAAAAATATTATTAGGAGTTTCAGAAAATTAAAAACACAGTGTTACAAAGATATTTAACGAAAAAGATTGATGCATAAATATATATATATATATATATTACTATTTGTTACTTTTAGCAGATTCTCTTACCGGGTCAAAGTATTTATGATTCATTGCTTCTTTTGCGGTTAATCTTTCTTGATGATCATATCTTAATATTTTATCAATAAAGTCTAAGAAGTCTTCATTAACTAATTCTTCATTATTTGAATTTTTAAACCTAATCCATGGTCTTCTCGTATAATGACCCAAATCTTCATATTCCGAGCCTAATTTTAATCCATATTTCTCTAAATATTTATATAAATCGTCTGTACCTAAAACTCTTGCAATTTGTACTAATTGGTCGGTATTCGACTTACCATGGAAAAATGGTTCTCTTCTGAAAACTATCGAAGCAATTGTTGCTCCAAATGACCATAAGTCTAATGAATAGTCATAATACCTAAAGTCAACTAATAATTCTGGTCCTTTAAAATATCTTGACGCAACTCGGACATTATATTCTGTACCTGGATGATAAAATTCCGCTAAACCCCAGTCAATTAATCTCAATTTTTTTTCAGTATTATCAATCATTATGTTATGTGGTTTGACATCTCTGTGCATTATACCCATAGAATGTGCAAAATTTAGGGCTTCTAAAACTTGAAACATATAATATCGTATGTCATAATCTTTAAATGTTGGATATAATGTACGAAATTCTGTATTATTCACATATTCAAAAACTAAGGCTGGAGTTTTAGATACTTGATCTCTAACAACATCTAATAACTCGATTATATGTGGTCCTTTTGCTAAATTTTGTAATATCTTAATTTCTCTTTTAATCTTTTTCCTTTTAATGGGTTTCAATGCTTTAATAATAATGTTATTACCATTTGGTAAAGAATATCCATCAAAAACTTCACTATATTTACCTCTACCAACCTTGTTACCAATTTCATATTTTTGTTGTGATCCCCAAACTATTGAGACGTTCTCGTAATCCCAATATGACTGTGGTTTATGTTCATTAACATCTGCATATACTTTTGAGATCGTTGTCGCCATTTTATTTTTTCGGATCTTATATTATCTATGGTTATTATTCTATTATTATTCTTATCACTGATTTAACTAAACTTCAATTTTAAGAATTTCCTATTGCTTGTTAATCATTTTAAGTCTTTAAAGCGATGAAAAATCGACGATCATTTAAAATGATATGGTGTACGGGTGTGTTAGAATTTAATTTAAACATTATATTTTTTTATAAAATGATCGATAATCCATAGACAATACCAATGCTAATACCCAGATACAGAGCATGTGCCTACATTCTTTCAAAATTTTGAATTAATTGTTCTTGTCTTTCTCTTTCTTCCTGTTTAATTTCTAGCGTCTGAATTGAACGTAAATCACCCAAAATATCTTTTGTTTTACCAAAATAAACTTCTTGTAGCATATTTCTCATTTTACTTTCAACATCCTCCATTAATGAACCAATATTTGCAACATGAGACGCTGAATCCTTATATTGAATTTCCTTAACTGTTTGCCTTGTAAGGTTACCACTTAAATAGATATTATCATCTAAGTTATTATTGTCACTCAAATCTAAAATAATTGTTGACGTTAACTTGTAAATTGCAGCACCATTATTTTTCGACTCGATTTCAAAGACATGAATGGAATCCCAACTTGATTCATTATCAATATCCTTTTTCAATAAAATGACACCGTCAAAAGCAATACTACCATCGGCGGTTGCATCACCCTCTTCTTGATCCCAAAAGTAAACACTTGAAATTCCACCTTCGTAATATAAATCTCTATAAATATCAACAGAGTCATTTGCGAATTTTTCTAAAATTCTTAAATGCTCTGATGGATAAGGTGCTTCATCTTCATCATCAATTTTTGGAAAATATTTATTACTCCATGGTGAACGATATGAATCACCATCACGATTGTAGTCACAGCACAAATAATTTTTACCACTAATTGAACACCTTTCGATTTTCAATGGTGTATCAACGGATGAGAGTAAATCTTCTGCTAATTCCGGTTGTAAACGACAAATATTTGATAAATTTGTTGAAATATTCTTTGGGTCAAGTCTTCTTAGTAAATCAAGTGACGCATCAAATGCTTGATCAGACTTTAAAAAATTTCAAACATATTAGTATACTAGTATTTATTAATTGAACTTTTTGAAGTTTTACTCACCATATTGTAAAGTATGATTGTATTTAATGAAGTGATGAATTGACTGGAATAATAATCGTAAAATAAAACAATAATATGCATTCAAATTTAGAATTCGCTCTCGTTCCACAAAAGCTGCTCTTTATCATTTTCATACCACAATTTGGATCAATATTCTTTTTTCTTAATCCATATAATCAATTGAAAAATTATTTTATAATGGCAATTGTTGAATTATTATCAAGTTATTTACCAACAACTCCTGGTATTTTACCAAAATGGATGTTTTTCATTTCTGTTGTTTCAATTTTCAATTCTGCTCAAACTTATGTTAATATTGATTTAACCAAAAAAGTCTACAGCGGTAATCCAGATGCAGTTACACCACTATCCGCAAGAACTTTTGGTACTTGGACACTAATATCCAGTGTTATCAGATGTTATGGTGCTTACCATATAAATGATGTTAATGTTTACAATCTTTGTATTTGTTCATACTTAATCGCATTATTCCATTTTGGTACTGAATGGTTAGTTTATAAAACATGTAAATTTGATAAAGGTTTATTTGGTCCTTTGATTGTTTCAACTTTATCGATTTCTTGGATGATTTTACAGAAAAGCTTTTACACTGGTTATTAAATATCTAAGGTTTGTTTAAATTAAATTATGCCAAATTGAAAATTATTTATTTAGTTATTTATCATGTCTTTATTTATTTATCTTGTATTTATTCATTTAATTCATTTCAAAAAAAATATTAATGTAACTATTAGTGTGTTTAATTCAAAGATTATATATAATAAAGAAAAAATATAAAAGACAACTAAATAATATACCCTTTTTTTTCTTTTTTTTCGTTTTTTTGTTAAAAACAATTATAAGTAATAACCAAAAATATAAAAATAAAAGAAGGTAATGGAGATATGGATGAAAACAAAAATAGGAATAAAAATATAAATATAAACATAAATATAAATATAAAAGCGTGTCAACTATTAAACAGGTTGGTTCTAATAATTGCAATAATTGTGCTAATCTCATTCATTCTTTGTTGGATCTTGTATTTTCAAAATATCAACAGCCGGTCCCAATAACCTTTGGAAGCCACTTTTATTTAAAGTAACGACTTTTAGAGGGCTTGTTGCTCTAACTGTTGCCTGTCTTGGAGAATCATACAGTAAAGCCAACTCACCAAAATAATCACCCTTTTTCAAAGTTGTAATAACATGAACCTTATCATGATCATTATCATCGCTTTTAAGAACATCAGCAGTACCATCTTCAATAAAATAAAAGTTTTCACCCGCCTCACCTTCTGTGACAATATTTTGACCAGCCGTGTAACTTTCAGTATTAAGAGCATCAGCTAACTTGGAGCGTTCATAAGATGAAAGTGATTGTAAAACTGGAACTTCCTTTAAGAAATTCTCATATAGGCTTCTCTTTTTAGCTGTACCTTCTAATAAAATTCTTCTAAATGTCATTCTATCTAATGCCCAAAGAATACAATCAGTTTTTGCAATAACTGTAGCCGCTCTTGGTGAATTATACATTAAAGCTAATTCACCAAATGATGATCCGTCACTTGAAGTATTGACATTTTTATCATTAACAAAGTAGTCAACAGTACCTTTTTCAACAACATAAAAGAAATCACCTTCATCACCTTGTTTAATAATTTCTGTATTTTTTGGGACTCTTTTCTCTTCAAGTGCAAAAATAATTGTTTTGAGGGATTCTTCATCTAATTGACTGAATAGGAAATTCTTGATGACGCTTGCGTTTAGACGCTGTAATTGAATATTGGATAACTGATGAACTGGAGGTTTCCAATTGTCACTACCAAAAGTATCTGGGTTTAACGCTTCAGCTGAAACACTTGTTCTTCTATTTGCATTAAAATTTGATGGCTTACTTATTGAATTGAAAAAGTTTGAATTACCATTAAAAAATCCTGTTTTCGTTAATTTCGGATTTAATGTGTTGTTCTTCTTGTTGTTATTATTATTACTATTATTATTATTGTTATCAAACGAAGAAATATTGAAATTTGGAGATTCATCCGACTTTGAACTTGAGTTTGGGTTTGCAGATGGATCTAACGTTGAACTTGCATGAGGGTTTGGATTTGAATTCGCATGTGTATTTTTTGCCGTTGGATCTAACGGGTCAGAAGAAGGATCAAAATTCACATTCGAAACTCCTGACTTAGATTGAAATGAAAAATTTGAATCTTTGGAGTCCATGTTTCTAAGAAATTGTGTATTTGCTGTAACTAACTGAACCTAGATTAAAGAAAGGGTATAATTTGATTTTGATTTTTTGCTGTTTCAAAAAATTGATTGATATTTTTCTAATTTGCTTCTTTTTCCTTGCGCACCAAATCGATAATTTCTTTATTTATTTAGCTAAAAAATGTGTATTGGGTATAGAGTATATTGAGAAGTGGTGATTTATTGGCACAATCCTGTTATATAATTCTAGATATTATATACGTTTACATATATGTGTATACAGTTGGCACCAATTTTCCAACTCGCTCGGTTCATAGCAACAAACTGGGAATATCTTTTAATTTCTTATCAGCACAGAACACAAAAACAGGCATACACCAGCCACGTGTGGAGATTTTTTCTGGTATTCGACGCGACGGATGTGGCTAGGTATCTTAATTCCCAATTGGGACATTGAAGGGCTTTTTTTTGTAATTGGGGAAGCGTTTCCGGTTGCAGATACCATTTCCGGTCTTATAATCAAGCTTACTTTTTATTTTAATTTCTATTTAAACCCATAGATTTCCCATTGGAATCCAGTTTGAGTATCACTAGAGTGCCTGCTTTAGTTTAAATTTAGTTAAATTTAGTAGTTTGATAAAAAAAAAATGACAATTGATTGGAATGAGTACTTAAGCGAAGAAGCTAAGCTTAGAAAACCAAGTGTTATGATTATACCAAGAGACCCAAGTTTTGTTTCTCTTGCAGCTGGGTTACCAAATCCAGAATTCTTTCCATTGAAAGGTATTACACTAGATGTTGAAAGCTCAGAAACAAACTTTAAAGATACGAGTAAAATTTCTTATGACTATTGTGATAACAAAAGTGAGATTATCGAGTCATGTCAATATACATCATCAAAAGGTTTCTCAACTTTCCAAGAATGGTCAAAAAATTACATCAATACATTTTTCAAACCAAATTATAAGGACTGGGACTTTTTGATTCAGTGTGGTGGTACATATTCCTTGGATTCGATTTTCAGAATTCTAATGAACCCAGGAATTGACACGGCACTATGTGAGGAATTGACATATTCATGTTTTTTGGAAACATGTATTCCATTGAGAACTAAAGTTTTCTCTGTTAAGATGGACGAAAGTGGGTTTTCACCAGAAGATATGGAAAATAAATTGGATAATTGGTACGAAAACGAAGAAACAAAAAGCTTCAAAAAACCAAAAATTTTTTACTGTATGCCAGTTGGACATAATCCGGCAGGCATTACCATGACCATCGAAAGAAGGAAAAGGTTAATTGAAATATGTTTAAAGCATAAAATGATTATCATTGAAGATGATCCATACTATCACTTGCAATTGGAGAAAGGAAGAGAGCAGGAGGAAATACCAAGTTTATTAAAATTCGATACAGAAGGTATTGTCATTAGAATTGATTCGTTTTCCAAAATGTTGATGCCAGGGTTAAGAACGTCGATTGTGACAGGTAACAAGATTTTTCTGAATAAGATGTGTATTTTTAACGAATTATCGATTCATTCAGCATCGGCAAATTCGCAACTAACATTGTGCATGATTTTCAATTTATGGAAAGAAAATGGGTTTGAGAAATGGTTAGCTAATTTACAGACAAAGTACAGGATCAGAAGAGATGTTATGTTAGATTCATTTGACAAGTTTTTACCGAGCGATTTGATCACTTGGAATAAGCCGAAATTTGGTATGTTTATTTGGATTAATGTGAACTTGAAAAAATTTCCGAAACAAGATGACTCAAAAGCTGACTTTGAATGGGCAGAGTTTCTTGAAAATGAGATTTTCAAGGAGTCAATTAAAAACAAGGTTGTTTTGGCCAAGGGCCACTGGTTTATGGCTAACAAAACCAGTGAACTCGCTGGGTTCAGAGCTACCTATTCCTATGCAACGGAGGCTGAAATTGTTAGTGCTGCTGAAAGTTTCGGTAAGTCAATTAGGTCTGTTTATTCCAGATTGTATAATTAGGTTTTGCAAGGCTATGGTACGAGGTATAAGTATATAATAATATAGCATATAAGCATATAAGAGTATAGCATATTAGAATGTAAGGATATAATACTACTACATTATAACAAACCGAATCATATAACCACAAGACAACATAAAGTATAACACTTCTACAGTATAACATTCCTCTAACATTTCTCTAGCATTACTCTAAGTATAATACTCCTATGGTTATATGTATAACGCTCCACTCTAACGTTGTTCTTACAATACCCTACTTTAATGTCACTCCTGCAAAACACTTCCGTATATCACTACCTAACCACATCATAACAGTTAGCAGCCAATGAAACCTCGCTAGCTGATTAGCTCATAATAGGCGACACCGCTCTCTTTGTACGGAAGGCATGCCACTAGTTATCTTCATCTAAATTGTCAACTAATGTTAAGTAATCGCGATCTTGGATAAACTATTTTCAAATGCTTCGGTTAACGGCATCTCATCGCAATTTTTCACCGTTAGTGGACCGTATATAACCGATCTGGTTTCCGGTCTTTCTACATGCTAGCTTTTTTTTCAAATTTCAAGGGGAAATCTACCCAGCTTGCCTTACTATCTACTACTTAATCTGGTATGTTCCGATATCATATGGCATTGGAAATATAGTAGATGGGTCGAGAATGAAACGGTATTAGTCGCCTATGGTCGGGAATGAATAAATATGCTTATAGTAGTGGTCTGGTAACGGGCCGGTAGTGGCACAGTAGTGGGAATGGTGATTCCAATCATAATAGGAATCGTAATGGGAATGGGATTGATAATAATTTGTTATGTGATGCTTGTCACTGCGGTTACTCCACTTTTTTATGTTTTTCTCTGTTTGTTCTGTTTGTTTCTCTTCGCTTCTGTCTACATATACCAAGATATCAAAATAACATATAACATGAAATTGATGATAATAAAAATAAAATCGCAATCGCAAAACTGAAATTTAAATGTCAAAAATTAAATCATGTAGTAAAGTCGCTCTAACCGGGGAGTTCTAACAAATTGAGAAATAAAAATATCGACAAAATCATTTCGATATTTTTTGGCCCTTGAGCTCCACTAGTTATTTTCCCTTTGCTTCATTATTCTATAGTTGAGTATATTTATAATGAAATTCTCTACAATTTCAATTGCAATTGTAAATTCAATTGCTTTGGCATCCCTTGCTTTCGCAGAAGAATCAAGACGTGCAAATTTCAAGCCATATTCGAAGGCCCTAAGTGAAGATTCATTTTTCGAGCAGTTTAATAAAGACTGGTATAAAACATGGAAACCTTCGAAGGCGAAAAAAGATAATGAATTATCGTACGTTGGTAAATGGTCGGTTGAAGAGTCAATTGTTTTGCCGGGATTTAGAAATGACAAGGGATTGGTTGCTAAATCAGAAGCTGCATTACATGCAATTAGTGCAAGATTGCCAAAACCATTCGATAATACCAACAATACGTTGGTTTTACAGTATGAAGTCAAATTCCAAAATGGTTTGGAGTGTGGTGGTGCTTACATTAAATTATTATCCGCAGAAGCGAACAATAACAACGAAGAATTTAGTGACAAGACTCCGTATTTGTTGATGTTTGGTCCTGATAAATGTGGTAGCAGTAACAAAGTTCACTTTATCATTAATAGAAAAAACCCGCTCAAGAATTCGTACGAGGAACACCATTTAAAGATCCCACCAATGGCTAGAATCGTTAAGACAACAAGTCTTTACACTCTAATTATTAAGCCAAACCAGGATTTCGAAATTAGAATCGACGGTAACGTTGCTATCGCTGGTAACTTGTTAAATTCAATTGATTTCGATTTATTCATTCCTAAAACAATTGCTGATAAATCCGATTCAAAACCTGAAGATTGGGACGAAGATGAATATATTCCAGATCCAAATGATAAAAAACCTGAAGATTGGGACGAAAGTATCCCTTACCTCATTCCTGATCTGAATGCAACGAAACCTGATGACTGGGATGAGGATGAACCTGAAATGATTCCAAATCCAAGAGTTTTTAAACCGGAAGATTGGGATGATGAAGAAGATGGTGAATGGAGTGCGCCGATTGTTGATAATCCAAGATGTGATAACAGAGGTTGTGGTAAATGGATCAGACCTTCAATTAGAAACCCAGATTTCAAAGGTAAATGGCATCAAAAATTAATGAAAAATCCAAACTTCAAGGGTGAATGGAAACCAAAACAAATTCCAAATGCTGATTATTTTGAAGATTTACATCCATCAAATCTTGAATTAATTGGTGGTTTAGGTTTTGAAATTTGGACAATGGAGAATAACATTTTATTCGATAACATTTACCTTGGACATTCAATTAAAGAAGCTGAAAGTATTGGTAATTCGACCTTCGTGCCAAAGTCAAGATTCGAAAATCTTGATGTGGATGAAAACTATCCAAATATTCAACATCCAAATAATTTTGAAACAAACCCTTACTTTTATTCATCTGTTACTACTGATATTTATGAAAATGTCGTTGGTCATATCAAAGATTTTCTTGCAGATCTTCAATTTTATTTGAGCGATGTTGTTGATGATCCAGTTGAGACATTATTTGAAAGACCAGGTGAGGCGGTTTTCTTTTCTTCAATTATTTTAGGTACCTTTGGTTCTATCTTTGGCACCTGGGCTTTCATGGTTGCAGTTGTCTCTTCCATGATTGGTAGTTATACTCAACCTGATAAAACTGCCTATGTTGGCTCTAAACAAAACATTAAACCTAATAAACCTACTAAACCTACTAAATCATCTGAAATCTCAGAAAAAACCGAAGATTTTGAAAAAATTGAAGAAAAAGCTGATCCTTCAGAATCTAAGAAAAATGAGACTGAAGCTACTAAGCGTTAAATTTACTTTATGTATTTATTTATCTTATTTGGCTTTTCAGCTTTTTGTTTATTAGTGATTGTGTTATTACAATCTGAAAGCTGTATTTACATATTTACCATTTTTATTGTTTTTTTCATTTTTATTTATCTCTATTACCATTAAAAAATACATCATACTTCATAAATTATATTGCACCCTATTATTTCATTTTTTCATGAACGCATAGTGAATTTCTTACTATAGAATTCCAAAAATTCATTTTTTTGCATTTAATACATTTACCTTTAATTGGTAAGAGAGGTATTAAAGATTCATTTGCTGATTCTTCTTCACGTTCTTTTTTTTTTTCTGCCTCTATGATACTGTCATACCAACACTTAATATGGTACATTGAATTACAATCATTATGGACACAAAAACAAATCAAAGTCTCCTTATGGAGCTTCGTTTTGCATGCAATACAATCTTTACCAATAGACTCTTCGAATGTTTTAAGCGATTTCTCAGTATACTTATCTTGCCACTTAATTTCATCATCCATAAATAATTTTATTTGTTCATAATTACCACCCGGTATAATTTTATCATTAATATTTTCACTTGATACCCTAATATTTAATCTAATATCATCAGAAACCATAATACCCAGTTTATTGCTTAACCAACCATCATAAATAGCCTTGGTAAAAATTGCGACTTGCAATCCTAACATTTTAAATGAATCTGATGATAGTAATAATTTACAATTTGCTAATTTTTGAGCTATGCTCGATCCACTACCTGTTGATCTTTTACCTGGATTTAACCTTTTCTCGAATGGTATATGCCTTGTTTGATATGAATGCTGCCAAGCATGTTCAAACTGTAATGCACTTACCTTCGATGGAAATCCATAAACAAACAAAATCATTTTCCATGGTCTATAACCTTTCTTTTTGGTTTTATATGCTCCACCAACAGATAACTCTCCATTGTGCTGTCTTAATCTGCGTAAAGGATGCGGTGTCGATCCAACATAATATGCATTTTTTTTATTTACTGAATTCAGTAGGTAAACACCATATATTGAAGGAATTTTATCACTTTTAATCTTCTGTGACATTAGTTTGCATTATATCTGGATTTACTATCTGCGGTTAAACTAAAAGAAAACTTGAAGTTTTACTTTCGCTATCGTAGAAATTTTATCTCTTGTTTTCCTTTTCTCATTTTTAATCATTTGTTTACTTTTCAACCAATTTTTTATCTTCTATTAAAGATTAATTTAATAAACCAAACATATGGCTCGTGCGAGTACGATATATAAACTTCAGCCTGTTCCGTTAAGGAAAAATAAATATAAGTTTCCAATACTTGATATTAAAGAATTAGTCATGTTATATGATACTATGGAATTTGATATTAATGAAGCAGTACTTTCAAAGCCCACACCGATATTTATGAAATCACTAATTGAACAAATAATGGACAAATTTTTATATGTTTCACCGTATTCAATTAGAAAAAAAATTGAAAATATTGAAGAAGACGAACAAGCTGAAAATTATAATATTAAGAATTCAATGAATATTATTGCATCACAAAAAATAATGTATAAATTTTTATGTGATTGTGGTGTCGATGATTTTAGTATACGAGATGTTTCAAAACCGGAATCACAAAGGCTTAGAATTATTCTAAGCGCATTAATCAATTATGCTAGATTTAGAGAAGAAAGAATGACAGATTGTGATGAGTTACTAAATTCAAATGATGATATATTAAATGAATATAAACAATTATTGAAAGTTAATAATGATTTTAAAGAACAAATTCAATACTTGAATGAACTGATTAATAAAGAGGGTTACAATGTAGAAGAAATCAATAATAAAAACATACAGCTTGAAAATAAACTTAAAGATTTGAGGAATATTCAACAAAATTTAGCAACAGAACATGAGCAATATAAATTAGATAAAATGGGTCTAGTCAAGGAATTAGAAAATCAGAGTGCATTATATATCGAAACAGAAAAAGATTTAGAACAAATTCGTCCATACATTAAAGAATCACCTGAAAGTGTTAAAGAACTAATACAAAAAATGAAAGACTCTGAAATCAGGGAGCAAGAAAATCTAAGACAATTGGAAATTAAATCCAGAAATCTTTCTATTTCAATTGATTCTTTCCAATTGCTAATTCAGGATTTTAACAATTTACATAAAATTGTGGAAGAATTACAGATTGAAGCAACAAGACATGAAAATTGTGATTCAAAATTTAAGGGTCTAAAAAATCAGATAACGGAAACTGAAGAACATGTTAATGAGTTTAGAAGAAAAATTTCTTTAGTTGAAAGACAATTAACGCATAATGAAGAAAGAATTGAGAAGCTAAAATCATTCTATAAGGAAAAAATGCAATCATTTAATGATAAATTAGAAAGTCAAAATTCAGAATTTGTAGAACTGAAATCAAAGAAAACTTTTGAAGAAGTTGATTTAAATGAAAAGGAAGCACAAATAAGTAATTGGGAAAGGCAAATAAATGAAATTGAAAAAAATTTCGATTATGAATGTAAAGATGCAAATTTTGAACTAGAAAAATTGAATTCACAAATTTCTCTGTATATTAATGAAATGACAAGGAAAATAAATAATGCAACGGAAAATTCTTAAATTTTTTGAAATTTCTTTTCTGTTGATTAAGAAATATCTATATAATATACCTAATATAAAGTACTAATTTTTTGATTATTTAAGTAGAAAAGTTGAATGAAATATTCTTTTGCATCAACATCCCAGTATTCCCAAATTTTATCGGCTGAAAGATCTATCGGATCACCAGGAATTTTAAATGCAATATTTTCATAAGGTTCAGCACTAACAACTAAATATTGATAATTTGTATCAGGCTTTTCAACTGTTTGTTCAAAGCATGACATTAATCGATATAGCGGTTTAACATTCTCTTTGATATTATTCAATTTTAAAGAAAATGTTAGACCTTTATTAAAAGTTATTGGATCTCTAATTTTAACAACCGTATAAGATGGCTTCCCTATTTTAGTAAACTGTCTCTTGGGCACATCAGAAATACCTAATATTTTTTCTTCTTGTTCTTTTTTTTCCTTTTTCTCCTTTTCAGCTCTACGCATTAAACTTAGTTGATGTCTTCTACCGTGAGTGTGTGTTATGTATGAACTTTCTGACATGTGTGTGGTCAAGCACAATTTACATTCAAGTATACCTAGATGATTTTTAAAAACATATGGATCAGCATCAATGTCGATTTCAGATAATAATAAATTTCTTAACCTTTCTCTTCTATATTGATTGGTTTCTGCATCACCGGCGATACCACCACTACCTTTTTTAGAGCCTACTCTATTTTGATAATCCATTGTTGAATATTTCTAATTATTTTGATAAGGATAAAAAGATTCTACTTTATAAGTTGAAAAATGCGAAAAAAAAATTCTTTCATGTTAAGCATATCCACAGATTTATATTTTCCTGGTTAATAATTAATACATATATTTTTTCCTCCCTTCTTTTATTTAACGTCTAGCTACTGAATTTCATACTTTAAAAGGAAATATTTATCCACACTCAATATAATCAACTATATAAATGCTTAACAGAAACATAAAAAAATATATGAAGGATGCGAGGTTCGAACTCGCGCGGACATGCGTCCAGTAGATCTTAAGTCTACCGCCTTAGACCACTCGGCCAACCCTCCAATTGTTGGTTTTTTTTAGTTCATAGATCTTTTAGTTCATGGATTTTTATAATAAAACGCAGAAATATAATTGATACATTTTATATCAGAGGACGGGTTAGCCAACCTGGATATCTCCTACATTAGGCATAGCTATGGAATAACTAGTACAGGTAGAGGTGCCACGCGACATCCTCTCTAGCCTCAGTTAAGAGGTCTTAAACCATTAATAAAGTAACAGTACTTACCGTTATCGGTATTAGCTAATTAAAATATGGAAGTGGCAAAAGTCTTATGAACTATTACTGAGTTGTAAGTTGTAAGTTTGTGTTGGAACCTGAGGAAATTGTACCGTTAAATCAATTAATATGGTTCCTATTTTTAGGTTAATTAATGCCATTCCATTGTTTTACACTACATGCATAACCCCTCTAGAAGAAACCAATGAGATCAAAGTAATCATTGATAATGATATTATTTATGTGGCTACATTCATTTAATCGGATATTTGGGATGAAGTCTAGACAAAGAAATGAACAATTTCAATTAATGACAATTAAATTCAATTTACCTATATATATGTGTTATTCCGATTTTTAGTTTCTACCAGTTTCACAACCTTTTTCTTTTCTCTCTTTTGAGAGAGATCTTTTTATATAAATTGAATACAATTTAATTTTACTTTGTTCTTACATTTATTTACAACTTCTGAGTCTAAATCGATTACACGATTTCTAATAGTAAGTATTAACTTATCTATCT
>PPNM03000082.1:0-31208 GCA_003707275.3 Kregervanrija fluxuum | reverse complement strand
TTAAATATTCCAACCTGTTGCATATTGCCAACTGGTAAGACATCTCTTGGAACTTTCTCGAAGATCAATCTCTTTACAAATTAGGTAAAAGATAAACACTGAAATTCCGAATCCTTACATGTTTGTAAATCCCTCTTTAGCTCAGTTGGAAGAGCATAAGACTGTAATGTAATTTGATATCTTAGGGTCTCCGGTTCGATCCCGGAAGGAGGGACTTTTTTTATGCAAAAAGCATAACTTTAATATTTTTTTTTTAATATTTTTTTTTTAATGTTAGCATTGATTACCATTGTATATCGCTATCTAACAGATAATAAATACATATACAAAATATCTAATTATTCACTACCAATTCTATGACATTCTTCCAAAAAGAATCTAATTTGTTCTGGGTCCATAAATGGATGTGTGCCATGTCCAAAATTTACAATGTATTGTTTCTTACCTCCACCAAAACCTTTAATCATCCTATCAACCTCTGCTGAAATAGTTTCCTTGCTTCCATACATAACACAAGGATCTAAATTACCTTGTAAAGTAACTCTTCCATCGTTCACTTTAACGGCATCCTCTGGTCTGTACAACCAATCAATTGAAACAACATCATAACCAATGCTACATAGATTGTTTAGCGCATACCATGAACCCTTAGCAAAAACGGTAATAGGAACCTTTTCTAAACCCAATTCAGCTAATCTAACAGGTAGTTTTTCAGCAATTTGCTTTAAATAAGGTAATGAAAACTTCTCGAAGTCAGTTGCACCTAGCTCACCACCCCAACTTTCGAAAACTTGCAACATTTGGGCACCGGCTCTAACTTGCAATGCTAGAAATTCAATAGCAACATCAGTAATTGATTGTAATAATTCGTGTGATTCGTGAGGGTACTTGAAAATCCACTCTTTAACAAATCTGAAGATTTTTGTTCCACCTCCTTCGATCATATAGCACATTAAAGTCCATGGAGCACCACAAAAACCTAGTAAGGGGACTCTCCCGTTTAATTTATGTCTAGTCAGTGTGATTGCTTTAAATGCCCAATCTAATTCCTTGGAAACATCACATTTATAGTCAACCCTATTCAAATCATCAGGAACCCTCAAAGGTGAAGTGAATCGAGGTCCCACTTTATCAACCATTTGAACATCCATACCCATGGCTTGTGGAATAACTAAAATATCACTAAATATAATAGCAGCATCAATCAAACCATCGAAATGATCAATAGGCTGGATAGTGATAGCACTGGCAACTTCAGCATCTCTACAAGTCTCAAAAAAATCCCTACCACCTTTCACTTCGTGATACTCTGGTAGATATCTTCCGGCTTGTCTCATTAACCAGCATGGAGGTCTCTCCACATTTTCACCTCGGGCTGCTCTTAAAATCAGATCGTTCTTCAAAGCTGGAAACGTCATGTTTTTATTATGTGTTTGTAAGGAAGGTGATAGAAGTCCTCGAAAAGGTAAAAAGATTTCGCATTTTTTTTCTCAATTTATCAATTAATTTTGAATCAATTGTTGAAGCAATACATTTGAATGAATAGGCAAGCAAACACAATGGCAATACTAGCTGACGTCCTTAGGTTCAGAAAAACTTCATTATCATTATTGACGGTGATAGCATTTGTGCTATCTATTGTCATCCATTTTTTATCCACACATATCGCCTTAACACCTCCCTCGCCAGAGCCATCATTGTTATCGCAATCGTGGACTCATTTGCAAACCATATCATCTAATTTTCACCCATTCACATCTCATGATAACGATAAAGTCCATGATTATTTACTAGATACTGTCAATTCACTATCTTCCAAATCCTATATAACGAGTTCTATTGATAAGCATGAAAATTGCACTATTCTTATCAATCAACATGATGTTTTTGATCCTAACAACGATGCAAACAGAATTATTTATTATGAATCTTCTAACATTTTAGTGAAAATCGAAGGTTCAGACAGTAATCTACCTGGTTTACTTTTGTCTGCGCATTATGATTCTGTTCCAACTTCTTTTGGTACAACAGATGACGGAATGGGTACCGTTACGTTATTATCATTGCTACATCATTTTTCAGACCCTGAGACCACCCAACCACTACGAACTATAGTTTTGAATTTTAACAATGATGAAGAGTTTGGCTTGTTAGGTGCAGAAGCCTTTGTCAAGCATAAGTGGTTTGATAATGTCGAATTTTTTATAAATTTAGAAGGTACAGGTGCAGGCGGATGCCCAATTTTATTCCGTGGAACCGACAAATCGGTGATTGATTGGTATAAATATGCTCCAATACCGTTTGCAACTAGTATATTTCAACAAGGATTCCATTCGGGTTTGATACGTTCTCAGACTGATTATCACGTTTATTCCGGTAATGGTATGAGAGGTATTGATGTTGCATTCTATAAGCCACGTTCTCTATATCATACAATTAGAGATAGTATTAGTGGAACTACTAAAGGTGCATTATGGATGATGATTAAGAATGTCGTGGATGTTGTTGATGGTGTGGCAAATTCAAATGACGAGTTCAATAATTACAACGATGCAGTTTACTTTGATATACTAAATCATTGGTTTTTTTCGTTTTCTTTAAATCAGTTGTTTGTATTTAATATTTTATTATTGGTCATTGTTCCTATTTTTAACTTGATTTTGTTGCTGATCATTATAAAAAAAGGTACCTGGTTTGTTGATTCAAAAGGTTGGTTAAGATTACCGATTGCTATTACCACTTCTTATTATGCAACAAAATTTTGTGCAAAATATTTTTATTTCAATGATCCTTTGTTATTGTCAAATGATTATATTTCACCTTTACTTTCATTGACTTCATTAACTATATTAATCAGTTATATATTTCTTAATTTTTCATCATGGTTGAGGCCAGTTCATGATCAAAAATTAATAATTTTATTGGAATTAAATTTCTTATTTTGGTGTTTGTTAGTTTGGATCACAGTTGAAATAAATAATACTAGAAACCAAGGTGGTTTCATTTTAACTCTTTTTTATGTTTTGAATTCAGTTGCTTGCGCTTTTGGATTACTGAGTTTGGTTTTTAAGTCTTCTCCAAAATATAGACCTCAGATGATAGCAAAATCATATAATTCCACCAATCCCGAAGGTAATTCATCGAGCGAAGGTGGAGAACATGAAGAAATTGAAGGAAATAGTGAGACTGTTTTAAATGGAGATGATATTCAGAACGAGACCAGTCCTTTAATAAATAACAACGAATCTTTAATTGTTATTAATCATGAATCCGAAGAAACTTATTTTTCTAACCTTAAAAAAACAGCACTTCTTTCTTTCGGATTGGACTGGTCGATTCAATTTTTAACCATTGTTCCTTTATCTATCTTTTTCACTTATACCAATGGTGATTTAATTTTGCAGGCATTACACCAGACTATCCAAGAGTCAAAATTGTTTGATTCGGTGGTCATTAACTTTCTACTATTAACTACTGCAGGTTTATCAATTCCATTAATGCCATTTGCACATAAACTAAATTGGTTAACGGTTCAATTTTTTGTTGCAATATTTATCATATTCTCGTTAGTTTCCTATTTTGAATCCCCAATTTCTTTTGAAAATCCATTAAAATTAAGATTTGTTGAATATGTTAGTTATAACAAACCAGCAGCCTCAATTTATGGACGTGAAGGATATATCAAGCCGGTTCTTGAACAAATACCTTCAATTAAATACTCGAATACATCCATTGAGTGTATTCAATATAATGAAACTGGTACAGAGTCTTGTACTTATGAGGCAGTTAGACCATGGTTACTTGATGGTTCTATGGTAGATAATTCATTTAATAATTACTTAAATGTTTCTATACTTTCTAATTCAAATGATAACAAATTAAAAGATAAATACGCACCATTGGAAGCTTTATTACAAATTGATATCAGTGAAGGCCGGCAATGTTCTATGACCTTCAATTCAACTTCATCTAAATCGCCTGTAAAAATGATTACTGTTTTTCATGATGCGAATAATAGAAATGAGTCGAATAAGGAGCCAATTCCAAATGGGTTCAGTAAGGATGCGTATGGAAATTACAGATACAAAATATTATCAGGAATTGATGAGTTGCAGTTACACAAGTTGGACTGGAATAAGCGTGGATTTCTAGTGAAGATTCAGTGGCTGCCATTTAGCTACGATGATTCAGAACCTTCCTACAACTTGGGTGTGAATACCAATTGCTACTGGGGAGAATATGATGACGTTGTTGTGGACGGTTCAATAAAAAGACGGAAAGTTGCAGCGTTTGATGAATTGTTGCAGTATTCACCAGATGGAATCGTTTGGAGTAATCTTCGTGCTGGTATTGTGGAAGTGGATAATTATGTGGAGTTGTGATATTAATATATATTTCCATATTTTTGTTTACCAATTTGATTAATTACTAATAACATAAGGATGAATGATAAATGTCAATTCTATTGTTGTGTCGACGCACCAAAATGGTTGCTTCGGAGATGTCCGCGATATGTATATATATTTTTTTTTTTTTTTTTTTTTTTTAGTTTCCATGTTTATCTGACTGTGTCTCTCTTTCGGTTCTCTAATCCATATGTAACACTTGCTTTTACTTACTTGTATTCCTATAATGACACCCAGCAAAGATGATTATTGCGAGGTTAACGACTCCTATTTATCGTCATCTTCTTCACCTTCAATGTCAACGCGTAAAAGAACAATAGATGAGACTCCCAGTGAAACATTAACTTCATCAATACCGACAACAGAATTTGCTAACAAATTTCGTAGGTTAAGGGCATGTGCAAGGTGCCATCGTTTAAAGATGCGGTGTGTTTTTGAAGATCCGAAGTTTGAATCTTGTACAAGATGTTTTAAATCCGGATTAAAATGTTCAATGACTGAAGACCCAACCTTATCTCAAGCAAAACCAAGGCCAAGAAAAAAATCAAAACTAAAAGGTGATGGACCTTTAGCAAGTTTGCAAAGTTCAATAAATGAATCAAGTAAGTTATTAAACTCTTTCCAAAGGGGAATTGATGTTGATGATGATGATCTTTCAGCAGCCAATTTGTCAACACTACAATTGCAATTAAGTGAGCTACAGAAGGTATTATCCCATGCAATGAATGCTTCAGACTTAAAAAATGACAATGAGAACTCAGAGGCTTCTTCAATTAATAGTATGAAAGAGGGTCCTGTTAAGCCAGTACCCCATCTGCCATGGATTTCGCATGAACAGAATATAATAAAAGAATTATTTAAGTTAAGGATATTGCAACCTGAAGATGTCAGGAGAAGGGTGGATTTTTTTTATGATTCATTGCTTTCCTACTGGCCCTGTGTCTCGTTTCCTAAACATTATAAATATGATTGGTTGTTGGATAACGAGCCTTTAGTTTTGTTATCTTTTGTAACGGTAACGTGCCTTAATGAGCCTGATTTACATGACACTTTACTATACTATTTAGAGGATAACTTATCGTTAAGAAATAAGATTACTGGGGAAATTTCAGTAGTTTATATCCAAATATATTTGGTTTTATCGCTCTGGTGTTCTCCGCCACGCAAATGGGGATCATATAAACACCAAATGAGTTTATTGATGGCATTGAATTTGACTTTATGTCTTGATTTGGGTAATGAAGTTTATAGAAATTCTCAAAATGTATTAAAGGATAGCAGTGAGGAACGGAAAATGGTTAGATCTTATATGGGAGTCTATGCCTGTTGCGGTTCATTAGGTTTATCATTGCCTAGGTTTAAAGTAGTCAATTGGACGCCTGTTCATGAACGTTGTGCACAAGTGCTTTTAATGGGGGAATTTAATGAAGCTGATAAGTTCTTGTATTATTACTCAAAGCTTGTTGCGTTGGGAGAAGAGATTTTTCAATTTTTATGTCCGAATGGGTTTCCAAGTTCTACAATTAGAGGTTCTATTAGTGGTAGTTTGAGCGAATCAAATAATGCAAATTTACGATTTATAATGATTGATTACGAAAAGAGAATGCAAAAACTGGCAATGGAATCTGGTTTATTTAGTCAATCAGCTAAAGAGAGGAACCTTTTATCCATTATTTATTATCAGTTATTAATGACAATGTATGATTACGTGGTTTGCCGTGTTTTGCTTCGAAGGGATGTCATGACTGAAGTTTATTTACAAACTTTAAATAGATTGATTAAGGCAAGTGAAAAAGTTATTGATTCTTTTCTGTTACTTTGTCAGCAAACTTCAAAATTTCCAACTTTTTTTTATTATAGGCCAATGCACGCATTGGTTGCCTTGATTAGAGCAAGGTTGTTAGTGAAAACACAACAGTTGGATTTTGAAATTAATGTTGAACATGATTTTGAAAAAGTTTCTCAAGCATTAAATTCAATATCTTCGGTTTCAAAAGTTGCTGCTAAGATGGGCGTCATGCTAACACGTATTTCTAAGTGGATGAAAGTCTCAAATAAATTTAACAAAAATGGCGCCACGAACTCGATGGTAGATTTATTAAATGAACTTGGAAAAGAAAAAGCAGTGGAAAAAATCAGGATTACTTTGAAGCAGAATGAAGGTGATAATGGCAATATGTCTTCAGATTCTCGTATTCAATTTAACAAATTTATAAACTATAACATGGAAAACTTGAGCCAATCGTTACAATCACAACAACAACAAGAACAACAACAACAACAACAACAGCAACAAACAGAACAACAGCAGGTTCTAGCGAAACCAATTGAACCTCAATTGTTATCTGAAAATGTGGATTCAGACGCAGAAGACAGACCTAATTCAGTGTTTATTCCATCGCCAATTGGATATTCCCACTCAGATATGCTGAATGATCAAGACATTTCAGCCCAGATGTCGGCATCGCCACCCATACTATCGATACCAGCATCACAACAACTGCAGCAAACACGCCTGTCATCAATTTCATCAGTGCCTGTGCTAGGACAAACCCCTTTAGTTGATGATATACCGTCACAATCCACGATATTAAATTCTCATCAACAACAGGACTTCCTTAACGACCTTTTTTTACAAATTGATTCAGATATAATGAACTCTCAAATGACAAACAATACTAATAACACCAATAATGGTATAATGTCAATGGCACCAATGTTTGATTTTTTGGGAACGGGGACACCCAATGATTTTGGAGTCACTGAGGATTGGTACAACTACCTATAATACACAGCCTTTTATTTCTGCTTCACGTCTACTTTCTTTAAATATCTTTTACAAGCTCATTATGGGAAACATTTTTTCATTATTAAATATATTATTAGATTTTGTGTACCATTAAATATACCATATTAAATTCTATTTCACTTAAAAAAGCTGCTAATGATATAAAATTATACTTTCTCTTCTATTTTTTGGATAATCCAGTTTTCAGTTTTTTGAGCATATTGTTATCATCATTTTTCATGTGCAAGTGTAAATTCTCTCCACTTTCGTAACTGTAAGAGGAATATAAAAAGATATCAGGCAAACTGATAAGCCATTCAATTCATGCAACCTTTTTCATTTGAACTTTTAAATTTTCAACATTATCAGTTGTTAGTTGATCTGCTGCAGTTGCATGATGAATTTTTGCTGAATTGTAGTTTTCACGTATATGAAGAGCTTAATAAAATTGATTCTTCTAATTTCTAATGTGTGACTAATATTTGCTTCCCAACAAACAAAGTCAGGAATAACAGATTGAACGTATGAGCTTTCGAATTATACAATTAAATTCGAATAATAATAGGGGACTGTAGAACTTTCAACTAAATCCAGTTCACCGTGGTAAATGGATACAAAAGCATTGGCATTTTGAAATCAAGCTGAAAATCAAGTATAGTAATCATAATATCATGATTTAATGAACGGTGTAGAATTTTATCTATATCTTATAAAGTTCTTCGTTTTATCTTTTAAAGCATATAACATATAGTATGTAATAATATAGTTCTGAGTTTTCCGAACCGAAAAAACTCTTGCAGCCTCTAACATTTGGTTCCATATAAGAATCAGTATTCGTCTTCGTTCGCACGTAGACAACTTATAACGATTACTTATACCTATACCGTGTTTATTAGTTAAATATGAGTGTCTAGAATTAATAGCAAGCGGGATCTTCACTTTTCCATTTATCTTGGCATTCTGACTTTTTTAATGTCACAACTACCTAACTCTTCAAATAATTTTTTTATAAACGGTTGACATTTATCGATTGAGTAGAATTGTGAAGGTTTATACTACATGGGACTGTCATCTCTAATTAATGGATTATACCAATGTATAATTTGTAGGAAATTGCTATTACGAGACACATATTTTAATCATTACTTATAATAAATGTTGCTTTTCTCAGCAATTATTAACGAACTTATATAAAGTCCGACCTGTTTACATTAGCAATATTGTTTTAAGCATTTTTGTAAGCAAAAGTTATCAATATCATTAGCATAATAGATTTTTATGGATTGATGTTGTAAAGATGTATTCCCCCAATTCAGAATGTTTTCGTATTCGTTTTCACATATGAGAGAGAAATCACCAAAATACATAAGTTTAAAGCAGTAGAATTATAAAGCACTGAGTTTTATTTTTTTTATCATAATTTTCCTAAATTTTGTGCAAAGTCAGTCCATTTAATTCACGGACTAAATATCCCAATACTCATAAATGATTATTGGAATTGCCGAAAATAATTCCGGAAAGGCCAACTATGGTGTTGTAAGGACCAAAAATGATTTTAATTTGACTTATTCAAAACAATACCAGCACTCATCCTATATTTTTCTCGTATTATACTTGAAGTAACTTTTTGACCACTTGCACGGTTATTTTACCATTTTATCCTCCATAGTACCTTTTAATTTAATGTAAAAAAGGAAGAAAAAAAAAAAAAAAAGAAAAAATATTTTTCACGAATTTTTTCACGAATTTTTTATTTAATTTTTTTTTTTTTATTTTTTTGTTTTAGTTCTTTTATTTAAACTTTACTTTAATTTTAATTTTTTTACTCTAAAGACCTTTCTTTACCTTCTCTTTTCTGATATTAACTAAGGGGTAGATTTTCAATTAAAGATTTTATATATCATATCGATATACCTATTTATCCAAAAATCAATACACATTCTTTTCGATCTATTTTTATATCTTTAATGATTATTCAAATATAATAGCAGCAAATCAAAATATTATTCTTTTATAAATATAATTCAAATGATAAATTTAAGTGTACGTAAACATTTTTTTGGTTTTATTTTTGTGAACAAAGCAACTAACAACTTGAACTTATATTTACTATAGTTTCAACAAAAACTACCCACTATATCATTACCTCCTAATGTACCACAACCAATATCTTGTTTGAGTCCTCAGATATCGCTTCAAGACATTGAATCAGGGCATGTATTGCCTCCACCACTAAGAAGTTCCAATAATTTGATATCAACTTCTCATATTTTTCCTTATACAACTTTAAGCATGAACAACAAAAGACTGGATTTAGAAATAATAGCAAAATATAAAATAATTAATAGTGATAAAAAATTTAGATCAGGTTTAAACGCGTCGAAACCATCAACGTCTTTATCTCCTTCAGCAAATATAATTCAAAAAAAAAAAAGAGGTAGACCAAGAAAAACTGATCCTGTCAATATTTCAAAATCTGAAACAAAAAAAGAAAAAATAGTAACATTTACAAAAACATCGACCCAAGAACAATCCACCGAACCAGTTAAAAGAAAAAGAGGTAGACCAAGATTGCCACCACTTGAAGCTCGTGAAAAATCAAAATATACTAAAAAAACTAAAAATTCAAGATCTACAGTTTCAACCCCAGCTCCCTTGACACCTCCAAGTACAGTTGAGAATACTCCACGTAGTGATTGAAATAGTGTTTATTTATATATAATTACTTAGAAATTCCAATTAGATTGTCCTAATATTCAATTCTTACGTTGTATTAAACTTAAATATTTTACATTATATAAAATATCAAATAAACCATAATTCTAATATAAAACAAGTTCCTATAAATATATAATCGTCATTGTGACCATGTGATCCACCATAGCATGTAATCAGTTAATTTTTTTTTATCTCAAGTCTACTCGGTACCACAAAGAGCATTAATCTAAGCACATACTAACCGCTTCATAAACCTATTGGGCAATCACGCTAGCGATCTAGTCAATAAAAATTGAAGGAATACCCCCAACGTTAATTTTTATTTGTGTCATAAAATACTTGATAATTATTAATGTTTAAGTTTGTTTTTCTTTGGCTATGGATGCATATGGGTGTCAGAGTCATATTCAATTATAATCATGATATCTTACTATAGATTTCTTCCAATAATTAGTAAATAAATTTGTCTCCTAGAACTACAAAAGCTTAACTATCGTCAACATGTAAAGCCATTGGTTAACTTAATTTTCTAAACGATATTTATAAATTCTTTGTATATTGTTTATTCTATAAAACTCTAATATTACTTGCGTATTTTTTTTCATTCAAAGATTACTCATATTGTAATCAATCTACAATCATTTTTAAAACATTTTCATCAACAACTTGACCACCGAGTCCATCTTGATATTTATCAAATTGTGCAACTAACTTATCAAAATCTTGACCAGCTTCCTTATTGATTAAATCATGTAGTTCACATAAGGACCAACTAATCGAAGAATGTGGCAATCTACAAAACTTCGAATCTGATAAACCATTTTTAATACAAATCATTGGATCATCGATAGCTTGCAAACGACTTGCATCATAAACTGCATTTTGGAAATACTTTGAGTAAAATTCAATTTCTTCATCTCGTGACATGAAACCATCGCTATTTTCGAACTCATTTTTAAAAATAGGATCAAGCTTATGATTATGCTGCAGTTGATAAACCACAGACCGTTTATCATGTGCAAGATCTTTTTTTTTAGAAACGGGATACCCTTCAATGTTATTACACTTACTTGTTTTGACTCCAGAAATTAGCCTGCTGTTTCTGATGGATGGCCTCAAAGAATTTTCAGTTTGTGTCTGTGTTGATGTGAAAATATCTTTTTTCGATTCAACGTCAATATCCGTTTCGTTCTTCGTTAATATTCTAACTTTAAGGTCGTCCAAATTTGTCACTAATATGTCATCTTCGTCATCCGACAATTCGTCAGATGAGGAACGTACTATTTGGTTTAAAACGAGTTCCTTTTGATCAGAATTTTTTAAACTCTTTGAATTATTATCTCTTACTGATTTCAAAGTTAAAAATAGATCATCATCATCTGATTGGGAATTTGAAATACTGATGGAGTCTATTAAAGTTCTTTTGCCTGTGGTCTTATCATTTTTTTCATTATCAGCAAGAAGAACAATAATATCTTCCTCTTTACATTTATCATTATCAGATTTCTTTTGGGAACCAACAAAGTCATTTTTACTAGCTGAGGACTCTGAACCGTCAACGTAGGGATTCGGTTCATTTTTTTCAACCTGTTTTCTATTACAAATTTGTCCAAGGTTAATATTTTCAAAAGCATCATCTGAGGAATCTCCTAAATCAATACTGATAATACCATTACTATCATCAAATTCTTCTAATATTTTTTCTGTGTTAATGTTACCTGATTCGCTTGAATAGCTTGGTTCTGTTTCAAAGTTTTCTGTTAGATCAATAGATACGGATCCATTATTTTTCCTTCTAATATTTCTTGAACTATTATCTGAGAATACTTGACTGGGTGTTAATTCTTCTCCTTCTTCTTCATCGTCTTCTTCATCCAATTTTAAATCTCCAGGACTAATGTATGCAATTTTACTTTTCTTTTTAGCAGGCTGTTTTTTTGAGTCCTCGCCTGCAACTCTTTTAGTGATCAGAGAAGAAACAGTTTTGAACCCTGTATCAACTCCGTTGGGCATAAAAAATCTTTTCTCTAGCTTATTTTGTTTAGTGCTGGTTTTCGTTTTACTTCCACTTTTTGATTTCCCCTTGTGACTAAGTGTACTCTGTGTAGCTAATTTAAGAAAGTCTTCATCGTTTACAGCGGCAGCTTCTCTCATCATCTCCTGATTTTCTTCTGGAATTTGGACAAAAACTTTTTCTAAAATCGGATCTTTATCCTTTGGAACAACTCTATCGGAAGGATGTAGATGGATTTGGCTTGAGTTATTCTTGATCTGTTTCTGAATCCATTCATAGTTTTCCATGGATTTGTTAAATTTTTCTCTCTCATTGCTACTAAACAAAAGTAAAATTTTTCCGTCTCTTTTACGACCAGTACGTCCCATTCTTTGAATATTCTTAATAGGAGATGAAGTCGAGTCAAAACAAACGATCAAATCAACCTCACCTATATCGAGACCTTCTTCACCAATGGATGTTGCAACCAAAATATTATAGACCCCAGATTTAAATTTTTCGATTAATTCTTTTTGTAATTTTTGATTCATACCTCTCAATTGTGCATCTTCTGAACTTCCTATTCTATCTGCTGGTCTAGAATTTTTAACCTTTTTAGTTATGATTTCCTGTTTTTCCTCTGGGATGGATTTTTTCTTTCTTCCTCTCCCCTTTGGTTTATTTTCTTCTTCGTATTTTTCTTGATCAAATTTATCCTTTTCTTTAGCCTGTCCAATAAAAATATGCGGCCTTAATAGTTCACTGTGACCGTTTAAATTATCAGCATTTGTGATTTTGCTATTTGAATTTTCAACAACTTTAACAATCTCTAAAGCTGATTCTCTAAACTCAGTAAAAATAATACAAGAAGAATTTCTAGTTTTAGATTTACTAAAAAAATCAGTCAATTCTTCAATCATATAGTGTAATTTTGTATGAGAAAATGCTCCTTCAATGCATAGTCCCTTTGCGGCCTTCATTGTGTCCTCTTGAATTAATTTTTCCACGTAGTTAATTAATTTTTTTATACTAGGGTTAAAATAGAAGGTGGTGGGAATTTTGTTTGTGGATTTTTTCATGTTGTACTTAGTTGTAAATTCTTTATATTTATCTAAAAAATATTTGTAGAAACTAACTACACCATAAATATTCAGTCTTCTAAAACATTGACCAACAGTACCTAATAACTGTAGTATAAAAAAATAATTCCATTTGATTCCTTCAGGGTAGTTTGGATTTCTAACAACTTTTTGACTCTTTTCCATTGCAATAAAATGATTAATCTTAGCCGGATCTGTTATATCATAAATTCCGGCAGTGTTTGCCTTTTCTAGTACTGGTTTAATAGCTTCTGATACTAAATGAATTATTGTTATTATTTCTTCAGTTGGAGGACAATCTAATTTGTCAATTTCTTTATTCTTAATATATTTGACGATGTCACTGTCATTTTCCGTCCTAATTTCAATATGTGAAATTTCCAAACTATCCACGATAGATTGAATAGATTCGATATCTGCACCTGGTGTAGCGGTTAAAGCCAGAACTCTAAAGCTTGAGTTGAACCTTTTGATAAATTTAATAACTCCACAATAAGAATAATTTCCCTTTGCTCTATGTGCTTCATCAATGACAACACAAACAATTGATTTTGGATCCAGTATTCCACTTTTTAGATCATTCTCGACAACCTGAGGAGTGGCAAATAAAACCCTTTTTGTATCCCAAATTTCTTTTCTATTTCTTTTGGTTCTATCTAGCAAAATGGCAGTTTCATCCAAAGGAATACCAGTTATTCCATAACAGGCCTTTATTTGTTGTGCCACCAAAGGCCTCGTCGGTGCAACAAAAATAATTTTCGAATTCTTCGTCCACCTGTATAAATTTAACATAACTGCAGAAGCAATAAATGTCTTACCTAGACCTGTTGGTAAAGCACATAGAATGTTTTTAAATAAGGCTTTCTTGACTATATCCAATTGATAATCTCTAACCTCCAAATTTGTTGGATATAAAATAGTGTCCAAATTATCATAGTTTAATTCATGATGTGTTTTCCCAAATGATACGTTAACTTCTTTGATTTCTTCGTATATTGTGACTTTGTTTGTCCTTGGATCAATAAAACTGACACGCTCTCCATCCAGCGTTGTTTGTCCTATTCTTCGAACATTAGAAGATTTATTCACACCATTAGAATTGAGTATTTCCAATACTTCACTATCATCACTGAATTCATCTTCTGATGTCAACGACATTGCTAGCTGTTTACTGTCTAATCTATATCCCAACGTAATGGTAATAACATACAAGTAAAATTTGATAACAAACGCGAGCTGTGGCTGCCATATTAGTATTCTAGCACGTGACCTCGGGGCCTAAATCCCGTCGTCATATACTGTCAAAAGAAAATTTTACTTAAATTTCCCCACAAAAAATGACACACGTCGATTAACTTGTATATGATAACCTAAATTCCTTTCCTGTATTTCTGATTTTTTTCTTTTCTTTTCTTTTCTTTTCTTTTTCATTTTCATTTTCATTTTCATTTTTCTAAGCTCCATCGTTTTTTTCAACAAACATATTAGTTTTATCAATCTACTGGATCTTAATCATATAAAATGTCCTTTGGTCCAATCTATTCAACGGGAAGAGGAGGCGCCGGCAATATGGTGAACTCTATTGCTTCACAGAAAGCTGCAAACGAAATTGTTATGACAGAAGAAGAAGCAAAGAAATCTAATCCAGACAATGGATTTTATTCTAACAAATCCGGTAAATATGTTGCTTCATCAGGTAGAGGAGGTGCTGGAAATATTGCCACTTTTGACAAGCCACCTTCTCCAAAATTAAAACCAAGACAGCAAGAGTTAGAATTAAGTCCTGTCTTTTCCACTGGTAGAGGTGGTGCAGGGAATATTTATAAAACCAAATCCAATTTAAAGACAACCATGGAAGAAGAAATCGATAATCAGTTATCGCCTTTACACTCAGCTAGTTCTCATCATACTCATGGAAGTCAAAATATGGAGCATTCTACCAATGTCTCTGGTTTGAAAAGCCAAAGCCAGCATAATTCAGGATTCTTCAAGAAAATTAAGAAAATATTCAGCTGATTTTGTTGAGTTTAACTTAGACTGTGGTCGTGATTTTTTGTTTTCAGATTCTTCATCTGTTTCTATTTCTAATTGATATCAGTTATTGAGCTTGGGTGTTTGGCAAAGGTTTTTGGTTCATATATTTCATTCCTTTACATATCTTTTTAATGTCTTACGAGTTGCTTGTGTTGATTTAATTATTATAATTGATATAATAACAGCTTTTTTCTTATTTTATTTGGGAGGGTTTCATAATTTAGTTTAATTTAATTTAATTCTTTGGATTTACTGTTTTATTTTTTCTTATTTTTTTTGTTGAATGCTTTTTCCGATATTCAGACAATAAAGTATTTATAGCAAGTTTTAACATAGATTACAGCCTCTATTTGTTGAGGTTTTCAACTTACACTTGTCTTTACCCTAAACGACAATTCTATTTCTATTCGAATAAAAATATTTACTATTTAGGGTGCTAACTTCAATTTGGATATGCAATAAATAAATAAATAATTAATTATATAGAACAATAATATATGTAATATGAATATACAAAAAAAAACGCAAATTTCATCATCAAATTCAATCTTTCGAAATGAATCTCTTTTAAGTATAGTATAACCCTAATAAAATAAAAAGTATACGTGCTTCCATAATCTTTCTAACTCTTATTGCTATATCTAATGTGAATGGTCCCATGGGTGTTCTAATCCACACCACTGTTTCCAATCATGTTTAGCTCTGTAGAGCATCCAAAACCACATGGTTGCTCCTAAAGCTGTGGCTGAATATCTGTAAAATGGGCCTGCCTTTGGGATTGGTGCAGCACTGTGACGAGTATAACCAGTTGCGTGTGACATTTTGTTTATATGAATGCTCTTGGTAAAATGTCAAGAATATTCTTTCTCTCTCTTCTTTTCTTCATATTAATAGTAAAAGAACAAATCAAATTGAGGAAAATTGCATTTTCCCCCTCTTTGCTAATGACACGTAATTTATCTGGCAGAGTAGCATGTTTTTCAGTTTCATTATATTTTACTATTATTGTTAACTAGATATAGCAGATATAGCAGCGAAAGATAAACAACCAATATCCTACCCATGTCGTTTACAAATTGGTTTACATCTTCTCACAGTGTTCAGTTACCTAGCGATACGGCACCACTGCCTTCGACAACGAGTTTGGCTGGGGAGGCAAATCCGTCTGGATCAGCGTTCTACAATCCATTCAAATCTTTACAAATACCAAATCCGTTTATTGTAGATATTGAGGGTCAATCTCAAGTTACAGATCCTTCATGGTTTAATCTTTCATATTTTGAACGTATTTCAATGTTTATTATTTGCCTTATTGGTAGTTACAGCTGCTATGCAATCTGTTTTTTCTTATTCCCAGTGTTATCATTACGCCCAAAAAAATTTGCACTACTTTGGTCATTAGGTTCTTTATTTTTCTTATCATCTTTTGTTGTGTTGAATGGCCCGACCAAATTCTTTAGACACGCCAGCTCTTTAGAAAGGTTACCCTTTAGTATATCATTTATTTCTTCAATTGCTGCAACGTTGATTTTTTCCTTAGTTTGGAAAAATAATTTACTTGTTATCATTGCATGTGTTTTACAAGCTATTTGTTCGATTTGGTATACTATTTCTTACTTCCCATATGGTAGACAGGGTCTGCAGCTTACAACCGGGGTTGCTAGAAACCAGGTAGAGAACTGGCTAAACGGTTAAATCTTTTTAAAAAATAAATCACTTTCCATGCATTACTCTCAAGGACAAAGCTTCGATATATTTTACTGTACAAGCTAAAAATGGAATTAATAATTTTGGCGTATTTTGAGATATGCTACAATTAAAATGAAACGAAAAAACAAAAATAAAAGGTGTAGAAACATTAATTTCGGAAATAACTTAGAGAAAATGAACAAATGAATAAACTGTTTTTTTTTATCTAGCACGGAATTTTACTGGTTAAAAGTTATATTGAATTGCTAGAGAAAAACCTGCGTTATTGGTATAACTTAAATAATTCGGTATAAAGCGAATAAAAGTTTAATTAAGAACCTTTTGAATCAAAGAGTCGGACGAAAAACAACTAAGACCGAGAAGAAGCAGTATTTAATTATCATACATGGAACTTCGTTTTTAGGTACAAAATAAAATCTAGCATTTTTTATTTTACTATCGTGTAATCATTTTTCTTGACGTGAAATGATGAAGGTCCATGATTTTTTAAATTGATCATTTTAATATAATTTTCATCCGTTGTGCAGATAAATTTTCACTTTCACTTATATGCTCTTAAAGGGCATTGTAGATGTTTAATTTTAGAGTTTTCCTAACTTGAGGCCGAGTTTTGATACCAAATATTTCTAGCATCACTTGGACCAATAGTATGATCTACCACGGAGGCGATTAAATGATAGGATGTCTATAATAGATATCGATAGGAAGGACATGCTTCACTTTTTTTCAGTTTATCGTTTTCAAGTTTTTATTTTCAAGTGTTCGTTTTCAAGTTTGCAGTTTTTATGTTTGCAGTTTTTCGTGCATGTTGGTAATGGCTACAACATACTTATTTTTCCAGAGATGATTAAGCGTATTACGTAACGTATTACGAACGCAAAAAAAAAGGTTGTCATAAATTAAGCCTCTTTTGCTAGATGATCAAATTCAGGAAATTGTTTTTACTGGCCGAGAATTTGAAATGGATGGCTTAAGTTCAACGATACATACATAGAAAACTGGAAATAACTGGTGAACGTGGGGAAATTTCAAACTTACCGTTGAAAGCGGGATACAAAATGAATACAATCGCGGTCCTACTTTCCAAATCTGGTATTTTTACACGCTCGGAATAAGTTGCCGACTTTTTCTTGGTTGTTCGCCAGATAACAGCAGAATTTTCCAATGATCTAGATATATATAAAATAAGCTACGTTTCTTTAAGTCTAGGATTTTTCAATAATTTTATTTTCTGTTAACTTTTCAGTATCAAAAAAAAAAAAGTACAGAAAATCAACAATTAAAGATGTTTTCTACTAAGGTCAATTACCCAGAAGAGTTCGCTGGTTATGCTATTATGGACCCGAAAGAATGGAATAAGCCAAAGTACGTTACTTACAAACCAAAAACTTTTGAAGAAAATGATATCGATATTGAAATTGAATGCTGTGGTCTTTGTGGTTCAGATATCATGACTGCAAAAGGTTCTGACCATGGCTGGGGTACAATTACTTGTCCTCAAGTTGTTGGTCATGAAATTATTGGTAAAGTCGTTAAAGTTGGTCCAAAAGTCACACTTCATAAAATTGGAGATAGAGTTGGTCTTGGCGCCCAAGCTTTTGCTTGTTTAAATTGTAATAGATGTAAGCATAATAATGAACAATATTGTTCCCATGGAGTTACAACCTACGATGGTAAATATGCTGATGGTTATATTTCTCAAGGCGGATATGCCTCACATGTTAGAGCTCATGAATATATGTGTTTTCCAATTCCAGAAAAATTACATTCTATTCATGCCGCATCTTTATGTTGTGCAGGTTTAACTGTGTTTTCTCCTTTGAAGAGATACATCCCAAAGAATTTACCAAACGGTGAAATTCCAAAAGTTGCTATTGTTGGATTAGGTGGTCTAGGTCATTTGGCTGTTCAATTTTGTAAAGCTATGGGTGCTGATGCCTACGTTTTTTCTAGAACTAACTCTAAAAAGTTTCAATCTTTTGAATTGGGTGCAAAAGGTTTTGTTGCCACTGGAGTTGAAGGTTGGGAGAAAGAATACTTTGATCAATTTGATTTGATTTTAAACTGTGCAATTGGCTTATCAGGCTTAAACATTGATGCTTTCTTGTCAATTTTAAAAGTCGAAGGTAGATTCTGTTCAGTTGGTTTACCAGCAGCTGATGAAAAGTATAATGTTTCCCCTTTTACTTTCTTTGGTAATGGTTCTTGTTTATGTTCTTCTGCTTTGGGTTCAAGAGAAGAAGCAGTTGAGTTATTTGAAATGGCTTCAGAACACGGTATTAAACCATGGGTTGAGGAAGTTCCAATTTCGGAAGAAAATTGTGAAATGGCCTTAAATAGGGCATGGGAAGGTGATGTTAGATACAGATTTGTCTTTACTGAATTCCACAAAGCGTTTGGTACTGGTGACCAAAAAGCCTAGAAATTTTACAATCTGTGTTTAAAATCTATCTTAAATGATACTTTTACTGGTCGGCTAGTTTAATATGTATTTTAAATTCAAAAGTTTTTCATCTCTTGTACTTCACAAAAATTGATGTGACCATTTATAAATGAAATATATTCCGTTAATTTACCCTAATTCTTCCAAGGAGCCTTTGTCACAACATGCCCATCATCATCTTTCAAGTCGGATTCGAATAATAAATCTTTGCTCGCAACTGTCGTCTTCGGCTCAAATTTATTACTATAAACTTGTTTAGCATGTGAAGTGTTCAGCTTTGTTTCTTGAAAATTAATATCTTTGTTTATACAACAAGATTGGATTTCAGGCTGAGATCTCGAGATTCCTGATGATTCTTTACCTCTTCTCCCAAAAACGCCAATGTTTTTTCTTTCGTCTAATAACTTTCCTAGTTCTTTATCCCGCTTTTTGTATAAATCATGCATTGCAATCTCAGCTTCACTTCTAAAGTTAGTCTCACTATTTTTTTCAGCTTCTTTTTTGTCTTCTTCATTTGGATAGGTTTCAGGTAATGGTTTCAACGTACTTGAATTTATCCATGGATAAAATACACCACCAAAATAAAAATGTTGAACAACAGGATATTTAGATAGCACTTCACCGAAATACATTTTAATCATTCCTCTAGTGATTTTTTCCCATGTCTTGCTGGCAGAAATATTGTACAATAGAGGAGAATGTTCGTTAAATGGTCCAGTTTTCACCATTCTGATAAATGCAATGGCATTGAAATATAAATTTTTTGTTCTGTACTTTTTCAAAACAGACATATTCAAGACACTTGAAGGACTCAATCCCATTCTATGGTTCATAGCTGTACCCATTCTTTCTGTAGTTGATTCATTATCTTCTTCACCTTTAATAATCGAGTTAAAATCCACTAGTTGACTGGCACCAAACACATAAACTAAATGGAAGTGATCATCTAATCCCCAGACACCATGTGACCCGGCAGGTTCTAGAGTGTAAGTGAGAATTAGTGATTTTAATAAATCATAATATTTAGCTAAAATCACAAGCCATTCTTTACCTGTAACTTTCTCAGGATCCAAAATCCCGACCATAACTAAACAACCTAAAAATGAAATAAATGATAGCTCATGGCCTGTACCAAAATCCAACCTTTCCCTAGATCCAAAAGAACTCAGTATATAATATTTTAACTCTTTAATAAAACCATCAACAAAGTTCTTATTTGTATCCTCAACCACAGGTAAAAAATGCAATAAGTTTGATTTAAGAATATCATCAATACTAGTTGCTATTTTATCATGCCAATTTCGGCATGCCATATTTCCATATCTTCGAGGACCAGGAAATGGAGGTGTATCATCCATAATTTCCTTGAATCTATTGATAATTTTTACTAGTGACTGAACCGGTTTGGAAAGACAACTGATAGAAAATGGTGTCGTTGTAACGGGTAAATCCAAATCTATTGTAGAATCTGGAGACAGTAATTGGGGGTGTGTTCTTTCAAAAGAAACTAAACGATCATCAAGGTAGCCATTAGGGACTTCAACTAATGAAATTTTAGAACATATTAAAAATATTATAGATTTGATTCTTTGTATTGCTAGGGAATGATGAAAATGCGGAAGATCTGATGCCGAATATATTCGCTTCTGTGGGGTTTGCCAACAGTTCTTTGAGGAGTTGATATCTATTGAAGGTAATTTTTCGCTATCATTGGACATCTTTTAAGAGAATGATTATAATTAGATAGACTTTTAATATAGTAAAGAAGTTAATATTGGTAGTATCCAGTTCTATAGGCGTGCTGTCCGAATGTGGCGCATGTGTTTGGGATCTTTTTATTTTTTTTTTTTTTCAAAACAAAATTTAAATCTTAGCTTTAAACTATTTTCTTATTTTTTGAAAATAACAGGAGTTATAGTATTATCACAATGAGTTTTCACTGGTCTACTTCTCCTTTTCAGATTTTATACGAGGCTATTGTTTCCCAAGACATAGATGTTCAACTTCAACAATTAGAATTATTGCAAAAAGATTTTTTGAATCTTATTCTTCATCCAAAGAAAAACGAAGTTAATAGGAAGAAATTAGAAACTGGTAAGGTCCAATTTTCAGATCAAGTAGAATATGAATTAAATAAAGAATTTATTGAAAATGGAATCAAATTGTCTGACTCCTTAGAAATTGATGAAGTAGCAGCAGCCGAAATTTTATATTACTCTTCATTAAATGAATTTGAAAAAATGGGTGCTACCTTTTTGGATTCCGCAAATGCTGCCTATTACACTCGTCGGGCTTTTATCTTACAAATAACATCATATTATCTGTGTTCAACTTCTTCTTTTTCGAATTTATCTTCTGAGGATCCAGCTAAGAAAAAATTTATCGATTTAATTTTAGCTGACGACGGTTTTGCAATTTTGGTTATTTTGGAGTCATTTAAATCAATTGATAGCGAATTAAAGTCTATCAAGCAACTGGTAGAAAGGATAAAACTTTTGGAACACTTCAACAAAGATTCCCCTTTCATGAAAAATGTTGGTTTCAGAAGAGATGCATTATTTAAAGATCATCAATATTTAGGCGAAATATTATTTGGTTATATTTCGTTAAAAGGTGAAAATTTTTTACTGAAAGATTTCAATCAATTTTTAAAACATGTTACTTTATTTGAGCCTCAAGATATATTTATGTTAAGCTATGTTCCTGGTTTATTCAAGTATGTTTCATCTTTAGCAATATTGAGGGATGAGGATGTTAAATCATTGCATCATCAATTTAATGAAAGCATAAATGATCTAGATAAATTATCCGAGAGTCCTGTAAAAAGTCTGGTCATTTTGGTGTTTTTAACGAATTTTATTGATTGGTGTACAAATGAACCTTCAAGAACAAAGCAGTTTAATTTCACCACCACCGTAGATGAACCGATGCAAAAGGTCATTGCCATTGGTGCTTTTGAACAACTTTTATCAATTACTGCCGATTCCTCATTGGTTTTTAAATCGACCGATGACAGAGGCAGACCGTTTTATGATTTTAGAACTTTTTTACAACAGCATATACCAAAATTTGTTGCACATAGAATGATGGATATTGATGATGCAGCTACCCTTGAATTGAAGAGAATTTTGCAACAGAAAAGAATTAATGGGGTTACTATAGATGAAACCCAATTCAAGACAATTTATAGTGCTGAAAAAGATATTACTCTCGAAGACCATTTTGTCGATTTTTTGATTCCAATTTTATCTTCTTTTATTCATAGATTTATTTCAAATGCAGCTTTCATGATGACTAGGTTAAGAGATACAGAGGAGGATCTTTTAATTTCCAGTGAAGATTTTAATCTGGAAACTTTAACAGAGGGAGCTGATCTCGAAAGATTTTATATTTCAATGTATTACCTATATTTTGGAAGAACAGAGCTATGTTCCGAATTTTGGCAAGATACTTCTTCAAGTTTATATGGCTTTTTACAGTGGGCTTCACGTTGTAACTCACCCTTAATTATGTCAACATACTCAATGGTTTTAGCTGCATTGGCAAGTGGAGATAAAAATGCTTTGAACACTTTTAATTTTCTTCAGCTAACTAATACAAATAATTCAATTGCGTTAACTACTTCGTTGGATTCATCATCTTTAATAAGCAAGTATTCATCTGTTAGTTGGTCTACCATTTATTCATCACTTGCTTATTTCAACACAGCGCTTTCAAAAGTAGGAACCGAAGCCAATCAGTCTGGTCCTCATGACAGCACAGTTATTCAGCTTAAAAGTAACCAACAAGTCGTTTCTGAATTAGGTGAAGATTCAGTTATCTACGTTTCCGGTTTTTTACAAATACTTTCCGAGGTTGGTAGAAATAGTTCAAAGGCAAGAGTTGAATTGCTGGAGAGTGACAATTATCAATTGTTGTCGATTTTAACCATGTTTTTAAAAAATAATACTCCTTTAAGTGGGTCAATTTTAGTAACTTTAAGTTGTTTGGTCGGTGATACAATTGACGATAGAATAAAATTCTTTCAACTATTAGATAACTGGATTTTTCAAGGTTTTTCAAGTAGCCGTAGGAATCATGTCAGTAATATTCCAAAAGATATCATTGGTAAATCCCTGGGGTCATTTGATTTGGTTTCGGGTTTTATTGACCTTATTTCTCGATTACTAGAGCCTTTGGATATATCAAAAGATCCTTTCAACCCGTTGCAACATCAATTTCCCTTAGATTTGGGTACCTTGATAAGAAAACCTGGTATTTGGTGTTACATTGACTTCTTATGCACGGAAGTTTTCCCCGGTAGTTTTCAATCAGATTTGGACGACGATCAAAAAACGAAACTTCAATTATCAATTTTAAATATAATGACTATTTGTCTTGAACAATTGGATCCTGATTTAGTGTTAAACTGTACGGCTTGCCATCTTAAAGATATGGATAATATCACCTCATATAAAAGTATCATTCGCTATTTTCAATCTCATCCGGGTTCTGCAGTTATGAATTGTATTCATAAGACAAAGGTTTATTCATCTCTATTCAAATTGGCTAATTTAGGTATTGATAGTATTAATGAATCAGCAGAAGATTCCAAACATATTCAAGTAGTTGGAAATTGTTTGAATGTAATTGATATGATTTTAACAAGAGAAAGATTTTATATTGACGAATTGATTCCAATTCTAAGACTGCAAGATAATATTTTTGCTGAATCATCTTGTATAGGTACTTTTGGTATGCGTTCCTTTTATGATGCATTTTTATTAAATCTTCCATTTGTTGCAAACGTTTCGCTGTATGTGTCTTCAACAAAATTGGAAATTTCTTATACTTCACTTTCAGTTTTGAGAAAAATAACAGCCTCTTCAATTTTCAATGGTGGTGAATCATCTCTGGACTATAATCTTTTGAACAAAAATCGTTTGTTGGTGATGTTTGAAACGGTTGATGAATCTGTTAGAATCCGGTATTCTTTTATTGAACAATTTGAAGCTTCGATTATAAATCCTAAATCTGTTGCCGTTAAAGTTCGCTTATTGCAATACTTGAATAAATTTTTACCATTTAATTCAACTGTCCCGACTGTTACACATTTTTTACTTGGTTTCGATACTAGGAAGATGACAATGGGAAGCGAAACTGATGATGGCTCTATCTTATCTAACAGGTCATTGTTTAAGTCCATTCTTTCTGTTTTGAAGGAAACGTCGGCTATGTTGTCTGATGTGACTAATATTGCATATCCTCCTGTCCGTATATGCGCACTATGTATGGAAATTGTATTGAAGCTATGCAAATCGCACTTATTCGGTTTAAAAGTTTTGGAATATTTAAGAAATAATGTGCAATCCAACTTTGTGCTTATGTTAATGCAAAGCACAAAAAAAATATACCCTAATACATTTTGGTGTGGTCAAAAATTTGATAACAAGGTGAATACTGATAATGATTTTGTTTCTGGTAGTGAAAGTATGTGTGCTTTAACAGCTTTGGTTTCATATAGAAGCTCTTTATTGCAATTGATTGCATTGGAACTACATGTTGCTTCATCAATAGGATCTATTTCCTTGACATCTAAATATATGGAAACATTAACTGTTTCGGGTGGATTTTCGACTGGATCCCCAAAAATTTTAGAGCTGTTGGATCTATTGGATTTTAAACCTAAAAATATGATCGGAAAAATGGACCAGCTTTTTTCAAGTTTTGACTATAAGTACGTTTTTAAGAAAATCACATTAAAGGATGAACCTCTGGTCTCTCAATTTGAGTCACCTTATGATTTGAATATCATTGATAAACTGGTTGGATTATTTGCAAAAGAATCTCAAGGTTTACTAAATCCGAGTCAACATGAAGAAAATCTGCAGTTATTTCAATCTGAAAGTAGAAATTTAAAAAAAATTATTACTTGTTCTATTTCTTTCGACAACTTTAAAGTCCATATATTTGAATATTTGCATTCTTGGGTTTTGCTTGTGCAAGTAATAGTCAGCGAAGGTCAAATGAAACCAAATAGTAAATCTAATTTTATTTTGCAAATTTTTCAATCGATAATGCCTAAGATTGATGAGTATATGCAAGCAGATATTACTTATGCTGAAGATTTGGTCTCGCTGTGCGTTTACTTGTTTCATATATATGAAGCTGATAAGAAAATCGACCTTTCTTCTCTCGAGGAACGGGAAACTAAGGCACTGTTATATTATAATAGATTATTCCCTATTTTCAAGATTTGCATGAAAGGCATTTTGCTTCCAGGATCGACTTCATCTATTAGGTCAGATTTGTATGTTCTTGCCAATAATTATTTACAACTTGTAATAATGAATAGGAAAGTGGTAACCGAGTTGATGATATTTGTTAGATCTATTGATGTAAAATTATTCAACATTATTTGCAATGATTCACTGGTTGGTGAGGGTCCATGCCGTGTGACTTCTCTAATGTTATTGGAAACTTTCGTAAAGATAATGATTAAATTGCAGTCTGCACAAGTTGAAGAAAATTTTATTTTCGAAATCTTTTGCAAAGGTAATTATCTTTTACTTTTGGTTCAAAAACTAAAAACTACAGATGATATATTTTGCTCTTGTTTAGACAGTGCTAGGCATAGTGTGTCGTTACAATCTCTTCTTTATGAATTAACTACGTTTAAATCTGGTGTTTATTTACTAATTCGAATCGCCCAAACAAGAGTAGGTGCCCAGCAGTTAATTCAAAGTGATTTATTCAATATCATCAAAGATTGCAGATTTCTTATGCTTGATGCAGATCTGGGTTTTGAGTTAATATTAGAAGAGTACAAAGATAGTGAAAAATCCGATAAATTTACTAAAATGAAGATATCTTTAGATAATCCATTAACTGCTGTCAATAGTGTGACTAATGATTTCTATAAAGGATTCAACACTTTGGACAAGATTTCTTATTATGAGATATTTACTCCAATCTTTCAACTTGTAACAACTATTGTTATTTCTTTGGGGCCACAAAATGAGACTTGTGTTAAACAAGCTGCAATGCTTGAAAAGCATTTTGAAAAATTGATTGCTGCTGTTTTGAAAAGGGATGTTCTATATGAAAGTTATCGTAAAGAATTGGAGGAAAAAGGTCAAAAACTGGAAGATAAGCTGGAAATTTCTGGAACACTTACTGTGTATTCTGAGGAAAATGTTGTTGGGTTAAAGGAACTAACAAAACTCTTTACATTGCTTGATTCGTTACTTTTGTAGTGCGTATATTTGTATTATTTATTTTATGTGTCAATACTAAAAGATTGAAATGTTTCTATCATTTCCGAAGAAAGTTCAAAAAAAGACCAAACGGGCTGTGTTTGTTACCGATTTCGCTTCAAGTTTTTCTCTTTCACGATAAATCAAACATTTTCCAGATAAAAACACTGTTTCACGTCACTTTGAACACGACATGCCATCTTCATTTATCTCCCCCTATTGGAATAGTATAAATATTACATCAAGCGGCAGACCTATTTTACTTGACAATGAGCATGATATACTTATCCTTAATTCGGTAGGTATTTATCAAGGTGACCTTAAACTCACCGATTATCAACAAGGAAGAATTTATCTTACAAACGAGCGTATTATATTTATCAATGATTCAAACTGTACGTCAACGACATTTTCAAATATAGCCTTATCTCTGCTTACTATAGAAGAAGTTCAGCTGTATAAAGGTTTTCTGAAGTCCAGTCCTAAAGTAATTTTAACAATGAAAGATTCAGCTGAATTAACGCCTAATGATGGGCAAGCAAAGCAGTTTGCTATTGATGTGAATTGGGTTTGTCCAATCTGCTACTATTCAAGTAGTTTTCGTACCACCAATTATGAACTTGACCAAATGCAAAAAACGGGGGCGTTTTTACCAGTCTGTCAAACTTGTGGTGTCAAGGTCTCTTTTGAAGCGATAGAAAAATTCATAAATAAAAAGGATAAAGAGATACCCATAGATTTAGTTTCATTCGACGGCTCACAATGTCCGAATTGTACTTTCCTGAATCATCCTTCAATGGTTAACTGCGAAATGTGTGGCACCAAACTAATTTCTCCTCATCTCTCTTCACTCGATGTATTTTGTGTTGAAGATAACAAATCTGGCGAGAAGCTTAAAATGAAAACTATGCAAGAATTTCTGGATATTGATATGCGTACGGTTAAATTTAGTTTTCGGAATGGAGGTAATAAAGTATTTTTTGAAAAACTTCAACAAGTATTACAGAAAGCAGAATGGGCCCAAGTCCAGGAAAGCAATGGTGCAAATAAAGGCGCTGTGAAGGTTGATAGGCAATCTTTATTGGAAGATTCCTCATCCAAAAATTTGAGTTCTAAATATTTTGATTCTCTTCATGACTCTGTTTCACCACCCCCAAATCCAGGCATATATGGATTAACAACACAAACTATTCAACAAAATTATGAAGCCACAATGCTACTAAGCAACTCATTGCAAGATCTTTATCAATTGAATTCCAAAGCTAAACAATTAATTTCTCTCTCTCAAAAATATCAAAGAATTTTGATGCAAACACATCCAGTTGCCCGTACTGTTGATCAAAATTTAGAACTTTTGACAAATTCCAAACAATCAATTAGGATCCTTAATAATATATTGACTAACAATGAGATTTCAAAAGTTATGAACAATTCCAAGAAAGTATCTAGTTTAATGTCTCTCAAACAAGGTAAGCGAAGTAATAAAACAAAGTCTGGAATGCCCGATTTATATCTTGATGAATTAGCTCGTCAGGTAAATGAATTTTTAACCAATGAAAATATACTTGATAAAAACAACGGCCTTATCACATTATATCAATTGTATTCAATATATAATAAGGCTCGTCAAATCAATCTCATTTCGCCTGTTGAACTCTATGACGCCATGATGAGAATTGATAACCTGGGACTCAATTTAAAGCTATCGCAGGTCTCATTACACAATTCTTCAGAATTTTCAAATTCGAGCAATATGTCAAAGCCTAATTTTAAAGAAAAGATTTTTATAGTATCTAAAAAGAATCAAGAAACATCCATATCAAAGAAAATACTGGATTACATAACTAAATTCCCTGGAATTTCAATAAGTCAACTACAACATGATCAACTTAATATGAGTTATATAATTCTTAAAACAATTCTAGATCGTATGGCTTTCGATGGTGACCTAGTTATTGATTCTACTTTCAGAGGCATCTTTTACTGGCCTAATCAAATCTCTAGCTTTGACTCTAATGCGCTGATTCAGTCTAGCGATGGAACAGAAAATAAGCTGTGTAAAGGAGTCGTAAGTGATGATTACTCCACAAATGAGTTAGGCATCACAGAAATCTCCAAATTCTTCAAGACAGATGTAAACACGAAGGAATCTGAAAGACTTCAAGAATTGGCTGACCTAAATTTCCATAAATAGGATTGTAGTTTATAATTATTATATATTATTCACTTATATAGATGACTTTCCTAATATTTGATCCCGATGATAAAGATGAATTTGATTATTCGTTAGCATTATTTAAATTATTAGCATATCTAATATCCAAAGCTTTCCGGTTGTTTACATATACATTGTTAACAGAAACATTCAAACCGTTGTTACCTGATTCCTTTTCAACTATTTTCTCCGCTGGTATAATCTTTGGCAAAAGTTCAATTTGTTCCACGACAAACCCTTTTTCTGCAACAAAAAGGTCATCATTTCTTTCTTTATTAAAACTTTCCAAAAATACCAATAAACGATCTCTATTTTTAACCAATATATCCACCACGTTTCTTTCTTTTTTAGGATTAGCTACGAAAACTTTGAAAACATTAAAACCTTCCAGTTGAATATTTTTTGACCGGTCACCCAATAGAACCATAACAATTTTCAAATTTTCGACATCATTCACGTATTTTGTCATTAAACTATAATTCAGCTTAACCATTATTAATTCGCCCAATAGTCGAATGCTTTCCCTTTTAGTCACATAATTCCCTTTTGTAATTAAGCCATTGATTCCAGAAATAAATTTAGTAACAACTCCTTCCCTGGAGAAAAATTCTCCCACTATTTTTTTATGAAGGGTCAGTAATTCACTTAAAGTAGAAAATGCATCCGTCGACGTTTCAAAAGAATCTGTATTTACATAATCAAAGTATTTCCAAAATACAGGATCTAATAATACATGTCTTGCAACGGCTTCATATTTTATGGCTTCTCTCAACATGGGACCGGTGTTGATTGATACCTCAGGGTTTTCTGGACCTCTCATCAAGGCCACTAGAAGTCTATGCTTGTTGAGTAAATAATCTACTGTCGGCGATCTATTTCCAAATTTTCTTCTCAATAAGGAATTGAATAATAAAACAATGGTTTTCCTGGAATCAAATTCAATATCTTTCAGGTTTATAATTAACGTATACAGTAGATCTGTGGAATATATCTCTTGGCTTAGTTGGGCCAAAACGTCCGGTTGTGATTCGGTAAATGAGCCTTCTTCCCCATTTATTATTGTCTTAACTGTATTTAGATGCCGTGTAATTTCATCCTGCACCTTCTTCTTGTCAGAGGTTGTATCAAGTTTGGTCACTTGTTCATTCAATACTTTGACTAATTCTGCGGGCGTCTTAGGATTACGCTTGAATAAAAATGCCATCTTGAAATCTCACCTATTTCAGGAATATACTGTTGATTATAAAATTCAAAGAAAACAAAAGAGTGTATGAGAATCAGTAGTAAAACCTGAAAGGGAGTAATTAACAAGATATACTTGTAATGCTCAATACCGATTCCTCGCACCATAAACAAACAAGATTTGTAGCATTGCCCTCTTTAAAATAGAGAGAAAAAAAAATATAACATATTCCGATACCGGGAGTCGAACCCGGGTCTGCCCGGTGAAAGCGGACCATGATAGCCGTTACACTATATCGGAAAAGGATGTAATGTAACGAACCCAGACGAACTCACTTCTCCGTGACTTTGATTCTTTGATAAGCCGTTCACGTGACTATAACGGAGTCAGTGAAACTCCGAAATATATCAAGGAACTGTTCCGACGCCGAACGTCGAACGTCGAGTTTCGAACTTCGTGTGAAAATTAGAAAGTGTGAAAATTAGAAAGAATTTTACAGAAGTTATAATTAGAAAATATTAATCATATGATGGTAAGAATTATGATGTGATATGAAAAAGAATATACTAGAATAATAAGAACTGTTCTAATAGTCATGCTATTACTAAAATTAGTAATAACGTGATAATTTATATTATAAAATTTATATAATTAAATAACATAAATAGGATAGTTTTTCTTCTATCTGATTTATGAACTAAATAGATTATATAAATTATCAATTCTAATCCAGAATAGTTGAATATCTAATTCAGCACACTAAACACTCATAGATTAAATCTAATAATTAAAATACAATCAAAATAGAAAGAATTTTACAAAAGTTATAATTAGAAAATATTAATCATATGATGATAAGAATTATGATGTGATATGAAAAAGAATATCCTAGAATAATAAGAAGTGTTCTAATAGTCATGCTATTACTAAAATTAGTAATAACGTGATAATTTATATTATAAAATTTATATAATTAAATAACATAAATAGGATAGTTTTGTGAAAATTATGTTAAATTTTGAAAAGTAAAATAATAGCAAATGTTTGAATAGCTGAAAAATAGATTCAATTAATTAATAATTGATTGAAGTCTGGAACTACCTAATAAGCATCTACACCGATAGATAGCTTATGGAATAGGAAGTACCGCAATGCCGGTTTACCAAAGTAGCTTATCAAGATAGCTTATCAAGATAAGAGATGATTAATGAAGATATTGTAGCCGATCATATTGATGAAAGGACTTGAATAATGAACAACAAATATATATTCAGTATAATATAAATAGGACATAGTTTCTATTTATTTAAATTATAACTTAAATAGTTTTTATAATTATCGATTAATACTATAGAATAGTTGTTTATAACCAATCAATAAAAC
>PPNM03000081.1:0-31355 GCA_003707275.3 Kregervanrija fluxuum | reverse complement strand
ATCCTTAATTAAAAGAAACTAAACAAGATATAAAATTATACAAAATAAGTGGGAAAATACGTATTCTTATATACAGCAACTTAACACAATAACTGTGGAATTTAATTGTGCTGACACTGATGAACATGAAATTAATTTCATGTGTAATAGCAGTATTAATTTTATTATCAACACTTGTCAATTTTATTTTTAAGTTTACTGACAAGATGAAATAATATCTTTTCTTTTGATTACTCTGATAAGATGAAACAATATCTTAGATATCAAATAATATGTTCTTGTAATTATTTATGCCATGGAACAAAATTTATGTCATAATGTGTCTATTAACTCATGACATATAATTTATGTTCTGACACATACTATTCTTTTAACTCATGACAGATAATTCATGTTCTGACAACAGTTGTTGACTATCTTAAATTTCATTGAACTAAGTACATTGCAATTTTTTCTGATTACGAATTGAAAGTTCAATGAAGTCCAAAATAATTTTTAAAATAAAGCAAAATTATCCTAAACCATAAATTAGAGACCCAAATATTCACTCTGTTCGAGCATGGACCAAAAAAAACCAATGCATTTAACCAGTTCTGGGTGTGTGGCCGAGAGGTTAAGGCGTCAGGATCAGACTTCACAACAAAGTACGATTAACCTGATTTTCTATGAGATTTCCTGGGTTCGAACCCCAGCACACTCAGCTGATTGTTTATTTTTTGCTATTAATCAATAATTGTGTGTTTTGTGTGAATAGTTGAATTAAGAAAATCCAAGTAAATAGCAATCAAGCCCATGAAGCACGTATTGGCTAGTTTTGTCTGGTTAAATGCTATAATTTTTACATGGAGCCCACAAATTTTTTTTTTTAGGGTGCGGGGCGAGGTTTTTGAATTTTTTAGAACACAACACAACAGTTTTGGGATGAGTTGCTTCTCATCAACTTTCGACGGGTCTGGACTCTGTGAATTTTATGTAATTGCTATGTTTTGAATCTTTTGCTTTAAAGCTTCAACAGTTCTATAATATGTGATTAAGTAGATGTTGATGGAGCTTGTAAGAAATAGATAAACGAATAATTAAGATTTCAAAGTTTTCTAAATACCATGTCCCTCGATGCAGAGGGAAAAAATAATTCTTCTCGATAACGAAAATCCCATAGCCTTGAAGTAAAGAATTATCAGTGTTTATCTATTTTAACATAATATATAATGTATTCATTTTTAGACCTTGTTAAAAAGGTGGATGTTGCACCATACCCGCATGAAGTCTTAGAATATAACACATTTTTTAAATCCCTGTATGGTTTTTATTCCGATGATGGGCTTTTCCAATTGGGTTATTTGTTACCAATAGTGGTTGACAAAATGAGATTAAATGACTCCGTTTTTTCGGTTGATGACACAAATAATACGGTCAAATTACATCCAAGTTTAAATACAATGGAAATGCGATCAGCATCTTTAAATAATATAGCTGAAAATTGGAAATCAAACAATGTTTTTGACACTTTAAATGGTTGGCGTAATGAATTATATAGTATTTATTCACCAAGCGGCCAACCATATATGCGTTTAGAGCGTGCTTTATGTCCACTTCTAGGTGTTGTAATGTATGGCGTTCATATTAATGGTTATGTAATCACATCAACTAATGAATTGAAAATTTGGGTTCCACGTAGAGCTAAGAATAAACCAACTTATCCAGGTATGCTAGATAATACTGTTGCTGGTGGTCTCGGTTATCCTTATGGTTGTTTTGATACCTGCTTAAAAGAATGTTACGAAGAAGCTGGTTTAGATGAAGATTATGTTAAGAAAAATATAAAAAGTATAGGATCAATCTCCTATCTCTATCAAATGAATAAAAATGATTGGTATGATGAGAAAGGATTGGTTCAACCTGAAGTTGAGTATGTTTATGATTTAAAAATTGATGAAAGTATAATTCCGCATCCAGTTGATCATGAAGCTGAGGATTTTAGATTAATGAGTATTAACGAAACTATTGAAAGATTGAAAAATGGAGAATTCAAGCACAACTGCGCTGGAATTATCATTGATTTTTTAATTAGGTTCGGTATTATTAGGCCAGAGACAGAAAAAGACTTTATAGAAATAAATAGTAGACTCCATAGAATGTTACCTTTCCCAGTTAGAAGAGGTTGAGTAGGGTGCAAAACAATCATTACTTTTTTACGTCTTTTATTTATCCTTTTTAGTTGAAAATAGTTAACTATATTTCATTTATAAAACGTAATCAGAAAAGCAGAACTATTTACTAAAATGAAGCTTTATCTCCATCCATTGTCTCTTCAGAACTTCGTCAACGGTCAAACTAACATTACCATAGGTTATCGGAGCAAAGAAAACAAATGAAGTAATTAGAATACTCAACAACAGAACAACAGCAGACGCAAAATGCACGGTTTTTAATTTATTTGGAACTTCACCTTTAACAGCCCATTCAGGGTTTCTATTGTCGGTAAACAAGAATTCCAACAAACCACCTGCAAATAATGCTGCTAAAAGATGAGCTGGTAAATAATGATGCAAGAATTTTTGTCTACTCATTAAGAAGAATGGTAAATAGTGGAAACTCCAGCAGGTAAAGAAAAAACCAAGATTTATATAAAGTCTGTGTCTTGCCTTATCAGTTAAAATATGAATATTTCTTTGCTTAGTTAACTGATCAAAACCAATTATGGCAATATATGCAACGATCATAATACATTCAAACCACCAGCCTGGGACATTACCAATAAAGAAAATTTGTTGTTTCAAGTCATTATTTGTCCAAAACGAAACTCCGGACATACATAACGGCCATTCATTTGGCTGGGAAGCAAATGGATGTTCTGAAGATAGTTTATTGTTATGCTCAAACATTAGAAATTGTAATTCCCACCATTTCTTTAAAAATGGAAGTTTCTTAACTGGTTTTGGAATATATTGAGCTCTTGGGCCACTCAAACCAACGATGGTATCAATAACCCAATTGTTATCATTATCTGAAATCTTTTTATTACCGTTAACTTCTTGTTGATTAAATCCCCAATCTGGTAATAGTTCATCATCATGTGTCCACATGGCAACAATTGTTGGGACGTGTAAAAATTTAACAACAGATGCTTTAGTTTTTAAGATAGTATCTTTTCTTTTATCGACAGGGTCAAATTTGAATAATGTATCGTTAAATCTTTGTGCGTCACCGTCTTCCATTGAAACGACAGTAAATTCTTCATTAGTTGGATATAGCGGAGAGGCGACATCATGAGTTAACAAATAACCGTTAGTGAGAACATGTCTTAATCGGAAAGTATCTCCCTGTTTAACGGCATGATTCAATTTAGATTCTGGAGCGAGTGCTTCAACTGGTAAAATTTCCCAATAATTGTTTTGATCATCCTGTGAATTCTTTACACAAGTAACTTGCTGACCTTCAGAAGAGATTCTTCCATCCTCATAACGTAAAGGATATCTATAAGGATGAGAATGTAAGAAACATTCGGTGTCTTTATGTTTAATGGTGATAACATCATAATAGTTAACTTCTCTAGCTTCCTTTGCTAATGGAGAATCACCTAATGTTTCCTGGAAATCGGCGCTCATAAAAGCATCCCCAGGACCTGATCTAGTTAAAATTGCAAAATGTATATAAAACCAATTTAAGTAAATAATAAATGGAACAACAATGAGCAGAAAGAATCTTGCAACTAAATGTTTACAAAATGTTTCAAGTGTAAGACCTTTTTTATAATCTAATAACTGCCATAAATCAATAGCAACCGCAGTACCAACAGAAAAAAAAGTTAGAACACCAACGTACTTGGTAGAAATTACGCAAGAAAGTGCAACACCTGTTAAAAATAACCATTTATACCATTCAACAGAGAATGGTTGTTTTCTCAATTTAGTGAATTTAACATAACAATAAATCGAGGCAGCAACAGATATGATTAAGGTGGCATCCAACAGGATCAATCTGGTTTCAGCAACGTGTGCATTATCAAAACAAACCAAAGCTGACGCAAAAATACAAGTCCAAATTGAATAACCACATTCTTTCATGGTTAGAAACATGAGTGGCACAGTGAGTGTTCCTAAAACAGCAGAAAGAGATCTCAATGGAATATAAGGGATAGAATTTTCAATATAACTATCACCAATATTATCGAATTTAAATTTTCCATCAAATCCAATTAAATAACCCACAAGAGCGATTAACATCTTGGCAAAAGGAGGATGAAGATCAAAAAAGTAGGTTCTTTCGATATAATATGACGCAAATTTACCAAAGTGAACTTCATCAAAGACAACTTCACTCGGATACCAAATGTAATAGAATCTTGTGAAAAATGCTAAAAGTGTCATACCGATATTAGCTAAATGATACCATTTTTCCATGCTTTCATCAACGGTTTTGACTTTATCGTTTGACTTCAATAATGCATCAATGGTTTCTAAGGACTCTTCTGATTCTAACTTTTTTGATATCTTTTTAGGAGCCATCTTTAAAACGGATATTGAGAAAGAATATGTTCAATAGAATGAAATAGATGTTTACAGATCTGAAAGAAAAGTAATGTTAAATTTTGATGACACGTACATAAAATTCCAATAATGCGTGGTGTACGGATTCTAAATATGTATTTGTTACACGTCGTTTTAAAGGCGTAAAACGATAATAAGTTTCTGTGTAATTTTTTACTTAGCATAATTTGTTCAATCTCTTGAACCTTCATTTCTTATTTGGCACACTATAGAATATGCTAAGGTCATTAGTCCATCAACAACGTGCAGTTGTTGTCAAATCTAGGTACTGCATACCATCAATAACTAAACGTTATTTTTCAAATCATGATATGATGGAGGCATTTGGTGCTCCACCAAGCAAACCAGCTTCAAATTCCATAACAAATTCTAATAAAAGTTCACCTTCTACAGATTCAAAACCTGAAAAAAAATTAGACCCTACAATAAATATTAATCGTGATTTTAATTCATCTTTATCGCCAACTAATTATACTGGTGGTACTAATTCAGGCACAATTGATCAAGTTTTTGGTTCTTCACTTAATGATTTCAGTGCTTCGGAAAATAATTCAAATACTACAAACTGGTCCAATTCATTTCATGGTTTAGGAGTTGCCCCTTTTAGTAAAGAATCACAAGAGATATTGTATACAGCATTGCCAGATAATGACATTGAAATTACTCCAGATGGATTACTATACTTACCGGAAATTAAATACAGAAGAATTCTGAATCGTGCTTTTGGTGCCGGTGCTTGGGGGTTAGCACCTAGATCTGCAACATTAGTGAGCAAGCAGGGTATGGGAGGTCTATTAACTAGAGAATATGGTTTAGTTGTTCATGGTCGGTTGGTTTCAATTGCAAGAGGTGAACAAGCTTTTTTCAACGAAAAGGGTATTCCTACGGCAACTGAAGGTTGTAAAAGTAATGCCTTGATGAGATGCTGTAAAGATTTAGGTATTGCTTCTGAGTTATGGGATCCAAGATTTATCAAATCTTTCAAGAAAAAAAATTGTGAAGATTTATTTGTTGAATATATCCCGACCAAGAAGAAGAAGAAGATTTGGAAAAGAAAAGACGAGGCTGTTGAATACCCATTTAAGAAATAAACCAATTCGATAAAATGGATTATATTTCACGGCTGGAATAAATGATGTTAGTTGGTAATGTTTAGATTGCTTAATAAAATGTTTATAATTTATGAATTTTTTTTTTGAACCCGCAATTCTTGTATAAAAATTTATCAAAATACTCAAGCTAAGTTATACAAAAACCGAAAGCGCCAAAAAAATATATTGAAAAAAAAGGAAAAATTGTATTATTCCCCAATATTAATTTATAGAAGTTAAAAAAGTGAAAAAGAAATCAAAAATAGAAATATCTAAGTTAATTTACTTATAAACCTTGTAAGTTTCTTCTTCTGTCTCTTTCTTCAGCAATGGTTAATTTAATACCCTTACCCTTTGGTAATGAGACATATGGTTTACCAGCTTCTTTACCAATGATGAAAACATTGGATAATCTGGTAATGAAAGTGTTGTCTAAAGAATCCTTAATATGGACTAAATCGAAACCACCCTCGTGTCTTTCCTTGTGGACAATGACACCAACTCTACCCAAGTTACGACCACCAGTAACCATGGCTAATCTACCAGCATCAAAGGATAAAAAGTCAGAAATTTTACCGGTTTCTAATTCAATTTTAACAGAGTCACCGACCTTGATTTGAGGATCTGGGTATCTGACAGTTCTACCATCATGTGTAACAACGTATGGAATACCTTTCTTACCTAATTGAACCTTCTTAACCTTACATAATTTGTAAGCAGCTTCTTCAGCAGTAATTCTGTGAATTGCAAATTTACCCTTAACATCATAGACTAATCTGAAGTTTTCGTTGGTAGCATCTAAAGAGATGACATCCATGAAACCAGCTGGATAGGTAGTGTCAGTTCTGACCTTACCGTCAACCTTGACTTGTCTTTGCATTAAGATAGCATTGACTTCTCTACCGTTTAAAGCATACTTTAATCTGTTTCTTAAGAAAACGATTAATGGTAAAGATTCTCTTAACTTATGTGGACCAGCAGATGGTCTTGGTGCATAAACACCAGACAATTTGTCTAACATCCAGTGCTTTGGAGCAGCTAATCTCTTTAAGTGGTGCTTTCTGAATTAAAAAAAGTACTAAGTTAGTAAAATAGTTCATTAAAGATTAATGTTTGTATCATCACCTTAGTAAGAAAGCAAGATTTGTTTTGGACTGATAGCGTCCTCATATGTCTTCGTAAAAATACCGAGTTGATTTGCATCGAACAATATAAAACAAAGACATAGGTTAACAGAGTCTTAAAAAATACTCCATTAACGTTTTATAAACTGCACAATAATAAATTATTAACAGATATATAATAAAAATTACCAACAATTTGTATAATTAACGCATTTTAATACCTTTGGTGTCACATAGATAATAACTATGATGATACGATCTTCAAATGTATAGTACATACGGTCCTCTACCCATTTTGTATTAAATTAATCTATGATTTATTTGATGATGAAGAAGAAAAGAATATAGCTGAACATGAAAAACGCAGAAAATATTTTATTTAATAAACTGAAAAAAAAAACCTGCTCGCGAAACCCAGAAGAGAAAGCAAAAATTATAAAAAAGAGGGTTATTTGAAAAACTAATATAAACGGTGCGAGGAGTTTAAGAATAATAGTCACTTTCTGTCAAATTAAAGAATGGTTGTCTAATAACTACCGAATTTATAGCCTATTAGGTGTGAACAAATAAATCGGCCTTGAAGGGTAAATTTAGTGATAGCAAGAGAAATTCTTATTAAGAATACAATTACTTGAAACTTGAAATTAAATAGAGGAACTAGGGAACAACAAAAAAAACTGATGGATAAATGAATTATATATATATAAAAAGTCGTAATCATAAAAAGCATAAAAAGAATTATTAATTCAGAAAAGTAACGTATGAAAATCGTAAAATTAAAAAGAAGTTTAAATTGAAACATAATACTATTCAAATTAATTCCAATTTTGAATCGCATATTTTTTCAATAATTGACCTAGATTGAACTCAGCAGAACAGTCATTATAAAAAGTGATATTTGACGCTAGACCTTGATACAATTCAACATCTTCATCACAGGCATCTTTTAAAGCAAATAAAATATGTGGCTCAATAAAATCGTAAAAAACAACATCTGTTAAATCATTAGACTGATCGAGTGATTTTTCATGAGATTGTATAACATTTGGAACCCAAAAATTTGGTAATTTTTTATGGATTGTATCGTCACCTTCAATACCTAAGTCATCTTTAGTTGTGTAACCATATGATATAGCCCTTAGTTTCTCATCTGCTTCTATATTGAAGGTGTCCATTATATGTGTTTCTAAAACTAGATTTGAACTATTTAACTTTTCAATTGCCCTTTGATGCGGGGATTTTAAATCATTGTTGTTTAAAATAAAGTCACCATTATTTAAAATATCTTTTATTTTCAAAGCAACAGATGAAGGAACAGAAGGAATAACTTTCCATTTATTCTCAAATGGAGAAACAGTGAATAAAGAATTTTTAGTAAAATCACCTTTATATAAATCGTATCTAATTGATCCGGTATTGATTATAATTATTCTTGAGTTGTTATTATCATTGACATATAAATCTTGGTCCTTTTCAAGATCACAAATCTTTGGTTCTAATTGTATAAGAACATCATTTTCTAAAAATTTTAGTAAAGAATGTTTATCATTACCTTTATATTCAGCCGCCGACATATAGTAATTCTGTGGAACCTTACCATAAGATTCATCTAGGTATAATAGATCATTGAAGTCAGAAAGTTGTTGAGAAACAAATAAACCTTTTTCTGTATTGAAAGAATCTAAATTTGTATTATTTGTATGATGCATGAAAGAATGCAAATTAAAATCCAAATATTTTCTATCGATATTATTTTCAATAAATTTATCTAAATTACTATTATCATCAGTATCCACAGGTAAATCACGAATTGATAAAAATCCAACAGTTTCACAATAGCGACCACTTTGTAAAGCACTTGATAAATTATCTAAAACTGAAAAATCTCTAATATGAGAATGACCTCCGAAATACTGAATATAAGTATTTGGAAAGAAATTCCTGATAAAAATATGTAATTCAACAAATTCTGTCCAATCTTGAGTAACAGGCATATGGCCAAAAATTACCAATACATCAATTTCATAGTTTTCGGCATAATCATTCAATAAATTAATTAACCAGTCTTGTTTAATAATTTCCGAAATAGGTGTAACTCTAACCCTTTCGTTGCTCCATAAAAACTCAAACATAAATGATAAACTTAGAATTTTGTATTTATTGACTTCAGTTTCAAAATATCTATGGGTTGAATTACCGAAGACAACCCACTCATTATTGTCAGTTAAGTATTCGACATTTGTAGAAATGAATCCTTCACCATATCTTGGTAAAACATTTTCAAATTCAAATTTACTAATTTCGGCACTGTATAATTCATGATTACCCAGTGTTATTAAATCATAATCTACCATCATAAAAACTTTGGTGGATAATTCACCTTTAGGGCTTGTTAAGTCACTTAAGCCGTTGCCATCGTGTCTGTCACCGGTATCAATTGTTAATAAATCACCATTATTATCGTTTGATATTTTTTTTAAATTTGATTGAAAGGAAACAAAATCACCCCAATCTGAAGAATACTGTTTTTGATTGGTATGGCCCATATACCAACCATGGGTATCAGTTGTGTGGAGAAAATTCAAACGGCCTAATCTAATGTCTCTTAAAGGTTCGTTAAAATTTGGTAGTCTGGACTTTAGTTGCTGTCTAATTATTATGCTATTATAAGGCGAGAAATATGACGACGAGAATGATGAAGAGCTTTCAGCTGATGAACTACCTTCTATCTCAGTTATTACTGATCGAAGGTTCAGTAGTATAAGGTACAGGATGAAAAAAAATGTGAACAGCTGTGCAAAAATAAACATTATAAGGAAGTATAATCAAAAAGAATTGTTTCTTTAATATGGTATCAAATGAGGACAAGGAAGAATAATTTTTGATGATAGAGCTTTAGTAGTGATGTCTTGTGATGAAGGAGTTTCAAACTGTTACAAAATTCCACTAATTTATTGAGCTATGTTAAATACTAATAAATATCAAATTTTGCAAAGGAGTGATGGAAAGGTATATATATGTAAGTGAATTTAGGTCTAAGAATAGTAATCTAACGCTAAGTAAATTGATATCGAATGATGGAAGTTAAAGGATGTGGAATATTTGTAGATGTCTGTATGAGGATTATTAATGGGTTGACAGATAGGTTATAGCCTCGTAGTTACATATTTCGGAAGCATCGGATGGGAACACCGGTTAAGCCTTCATAGAACACCTGAAAGTTATGATTTTCCCCTTTTAGGTTTAATTGTCTTTCAGGGTTCAGTTTCTACAAATTAACTACAATAAAAAATACTTATTTTCTATCCTATAAGAATATGTCACCTATACCTATGTGACAAACACTGTAAATGGTTATTTCTTTTGATAATGAAAGTTTTTATTTATTTACAGTTGCTAATTTTAATACGTATATTGTGGCGGATGAACCAACCAATTAATCCTAATTGGTTTAATTACTTACTTAAAAGGGAATCCACTCTGCCTCACGCGTCGTATATTTCGCGTCGTAGTCTTCGTTTCAATTGAAATCGCAGGATATTTCAAAGGGATTACGGTAGGTAGTGTTAAAGATACAGATCTGGTGGTTGTGTTTAGCTTTTCAAGTCTCTTGAGGTTTTTCCAGTATAGCTTAGTACTTGTTACTACAGTAGTGAAATCATTGACTGCGTGCATGAGGAAACATTAAGATTTACAGTGTGCGAGGTGCAAGGTGCCATAGGCAATATGAACATCGATAAAGAGATACTAAGGCACAATGTTTGATCTGATTAGACTATAAGAAATTTTCGGGAAACCCCAGAACTCGTATGGAAAAAAATGAAGTTTAGAGATTTCACAAATATAACAGGAAAATATTCATTTCCAAAATCGTGATAATTAACAACCAGCGATGAGATGGGGCTATATTCTATTGTAAAGTGAAAACTTCCCACGAAAATAATTAAATTATGTTTTTTCAGCTGAATAGGTTATTAATTATTTCTAAAATAGTTAATATTTTTAGACCAGCAATTGTAAAGGAGTTTGTAGTCAATTTAGCCTGTTGTAGCATCCAATTAATCCATGTATAAATCGTATTTGTATCCTTCCTAACTTTGACTGCTAAAGAGTCGGAAAACAAAAATGCTGAATTTATACCACACTACAGAATTTTGTAAAAGTTTTTAAGCCAGTAACAGAACTCAAATGCCTTTGTTTTCACAATCATCGGAGTGGATGAGCATTATAGGATGCCTTTCAAAGCGTCAGATAATGAGAAAATATTAAGCAATATATGATATATTTGCGCTATCAGGGATGCCAGATAATAATCTTGAAATTATCTCATAGGATTCACTTATGTTTTCTAACTTGAAGGATATCAAGTCTCCAAATAAAAGGAATGAATCCCAAGTGCATTATCATTAGATAGCAGAGTTTTTAAACTAAATTTTAATGATAACTTAAAGGAGTTGTGGCGGGAATAAAAAAGTTACAAAGCTTCTCAAAAATCGCATATTCTGCACTGGATATTCAAGTTATGGGACGAAATCCAGAATGTTAGGGAAAGGAATAAGGAATTATTTATCAAACTTAGGACTGAGGACTAAGTTTGATAAATAATTGTGATCGAGAAACTGCGACTTTAATTACGATCATTTGGTAGCAGAAAGATTGTCGCTTCAGCTGATGAGCTGCTGTTACCACGGAATATGTGAAATTTGAAATTTGAACCGGAAAAAGACGAAACATCGCATAACAGGATACTATATAACTTTATTATTCTAAAATAAAACAGAGCATACTGTTTAGTCAAAGATATAGCAAAATTGAATCTCTGTACAACATAAAGCAGTACACACCAAAATCTTTATTCTGTAACTAGGGATTCAAGAATAACTCTTAATCGCCGACACAAAGTGAAACCATAAGCGGTTAGGGAAACATTGCCAACCATGTCCAACATTATACTTATACCATGATATTTAGCAAAACTTTTATTCTTTTCATTCAAACCAATTTTGACCTTCTCACCATCAGCGTTATAATCTGAATAGATAATTGAAGATGTTTCGCTTTCCCTGTTAATGGAAGCTGGTGTAAAACAAAAAAAGTTGAAAAAACCAGCTAATTGACTACCACCCAAAATAAATGAACCCGTGATCGACATCTGGCGTGGTGTTGTCATCATAAGAAAAACACGTGCAACAGCTTGAATAAAAAAATGAACTGGCAAGATGTCAGATTGGAGAACATCACACTCTCTTTTCGGTAAAATCTCAAATGCCTTTTTTTGAGAGAACAAAAGAGCAGAACGTACTTGAACCAAATGCAAAACCGTAAGTCAAGATATGAATTGGTAATAAAAGATTCATTCTTAACTAGCCAAATATATATAACTCAATCATTAAAGAACGTAATGTCAATATTAAAGCCATAATGAATTTTTCAACTAAAAAAAGAAACCGGCGGTTAGTTCAATAAAATCGCCAATTATGAAGCTGACAGATCCTTTGGTTTATCGAATGCAAGTTATTCCGCACCTGTAGCATAAAATTATCTGTCGATATAATTGTATATGACCGAATTGACCTATAAGACAACGTAAGCAACCAAAAAAAGAAGTCCGAAAAACCTAGCGTTCTGTTGTGTACGATTCCGAGTTGCAAAAAAGAAGATATAATTGACGTATACGTATGAGAGGAGGAGGATTGATGAGCTTGACGCTTGATTTTTAATAGTGCCAGCGTTGGATGCTAACAAGAAAGTTATTGATGCAAACGTCGCAATCAAAATACTCACTTACCGATAAAGTGACAATATTGGCCACATTGTTGATATGTTAATAAGCAGTAAAGGATGCATGACTTCCTGCAAAGAAAAATAGTATGCTTTTAGTAGTCATGATTCTTTTATACCACGTCAATGTTTAAGCTTATTATAGCATATAATTCTAAAACCCAATGCTAGCATCCAATTTTACAGTTAATCCAATCATAATTCTTTAATAAATTAATAGTAAATAGCCGGCAACTCATAACGACGCGAAAATCAAAAACTGTATCACGTGCCCCCAAAATGTGTGCACGGATGTCTTCTTTTTGTTTTCTTTCTTGACACGCTTATCTTATTGACAGCACCGCTGGCTTACGTAACCAGCCGAAAAAAGTGAGGGGAAAGTTTTTGTAAAAGGAAAACTCTCACTGGTGAGAAAAATATTAAACTAAATTCAACAGAAACACTGTATTAAGTAAAGAATCTATAGTAACTACATTTGTAACTAACTACGCTTTAGACACTCATCTACGTTCCATTATCCATTTACATCCAAAACATAGATATATTCTTCATTGAAATTCTATATTTTTTTTCTCAGTTACCTTGATACATCAATAAGACTAAGCTCAATTCACATAACATAATATAATATACATACGGGAACAATGTCTACAGAACCAGTGACTCAAGTCGAATCTTTTAAACTTCCAAGACCTTTCATTTTAAGAGATTCTGATGTGAAAAAGCCAGATTTTGAACCAGTTAATACCATTGTTGAAGCTTCCAAAATTATGGTTTATTCAGGTATCTTTTTGGGTGGTATGCATTTCAGAAGATTACTTCAACATAGAATGGGCGCTGCCAGACCGGGTCAACAACGTTATTTGGCATTATTTGAATTAAGCCCAAGACATTTCATATCTATTCCACTGGCTCTTGGTACTTATAGTTTCTTATCAAACTCTTTTTATAATTTAGATGAAGAAAGAACTTCAGGTAACGAAATAATCTCAGCTTCTGCTGCAGTTTTAGTTGCCACTATTTTCAAAAAATCTATGGCTTTAAATCAAAAAATTGGTACAGCTTTAGGTATGGCCGCTGTTTTAGGTTTATTCAAATGGGCAGGTGGTTTAGTTGATACTTATAATACAAGTTTTACTTACATGTCTCAAACTGGTCAAGTTAACAACCAAGAATCTAACAAATCCTTAGATGAAGAATTCGCTAATGGAACTTACAAGAAACAAGGGTTCTGGGAACTTTTATATAGAAAACCTTTATCAGAAACTATTGAAGATCTTGGTGAAGGTAGAGGTATTGGTAAAGTTTAAAGTTAAAAATGGTCGAAGGTTTGTTTTATTCATTCCTTCATCTATTTCTTTTATCTCAATCTTTATTATTCTCTTTTATTTATTCATCACATTTCCTCAGTAACAAAAAAAATATTATTATATAGTTTTATATTTATAACTTAATTTTGTTATTTATTTATTTTTTAAATTGATTTACTCATTATATTTATTGATAATTTTTGTCCCCTTTAATTTTATTAAAAAGCACGTAAAAATGTCCATCATACAAATTATTCAATTAATTTTATTTATATTACTTATATCATTTATATTATTTATTTTATATATTTCATTTTTCATATTTAACAACCACTTTGACTTTGCCGGGACAGTTATATTTTTTATTTAATTTCTTAATTTTCTTCTGCAACCCAATAATTCTACTTTTAATACTGTAACTATATTTAATATCATCAATAGGTAAAATCACTATGACTTCGTTTTTAACATCTTTTTCTTTTTTACCAATTTCATTACATTCATCATCAGAGCAAGCATCATTATCTGTTGTACTGTTCAATCCAACATCACATTTTGATTGAAATAATAATGATCCAGGTCTAATATTACCGCCTGGGTGAACACCACAAATAACGTGCATCATTTTACCACAATATTTTGTCCAATAAATTAAACCTTCACCAAATTCCGGATCGGAATTTAGCACTAATTTTTCTAATTTTGCATAATAGTTCTCTTCACTTGGTGGGATATCAGCTCCCCATCTTTCACAACATGCAATTCCAATTAATGCACGAATTTTGTGTGATAAACCATGTGAACCTGCAATTATACCCGTTGTTGCAACGTGTAATGCAGCAGTTGGTTGTAATTCTTTTGGATACGAGCAATGGACAAATGCAATATTACATAATGCAGGAATAATTCTATTTTCAATATCTTTTGGTACAATGTTTGGTTGAGATGGTAAACCAGTTTTAAGTAATTCCATATATTTATTTGATAATAAAGGTGCATAAGGTCTTGTTGCAGTTAAAATTGGATCTTCTAATTTAATTTCATTTGGAATCATAGAATATAGAACACCTTCACGAACACCACCTTCACTAAAATGAACAGATTTAATCCTTGGTAATGATTCGAATGCCGCAGAAAGCAATAAACCAACAGATGGTAACTGCTGTTCACGGCGAGCTGAAACCCTGAATAACTTGCCGTTACTACCTTCTCTGTCTAGTTTTGGAACTTCACCTTTTAATAATAAATAATTGGTCATTTTTTCAACTATATCAAAAGTAGTTGAATAACCATTAATTATAGTTTTAATTGGATAATCCGGTTCATTTGCAATTATTAAATGTCCCAGACCTCTTAAACCACCACCACAGCAAAATAACCTAAAACCATTATTTTGTTTTGCTTCATCAATTAATTCTTGTGGCAAGTTAATTTTTTCTAATGCAACCTTATATGAGCACTTAATTTCATGAAATAATTCATTAACGTTTTCATGTTTTAACCTGTGGGTTAAAGCTGCGGCACCATAAGGTAATGAAACCGGCTGTTCACTGATTTTTACTTGACCGTTCTTAGCACTGATCCAACTAATTTGTGTTGAACCACCCCCTAAATCCATAAATAAGCCTGAAATTCCATGAAACGATGAAGCAACACCATATGCACCTGTAGTCGCTTCTTCTTCCTTACTTAACAGCGAAACCTTCCATCCAGTTTCATTAAAAATTCTGTCTCTAAATTCTTTCGAATTCGAGGCTTCTCTAGTTGCTTCTGTCGCAACAACTTTGACACCATTTGATGGAACACCAAAATCTTCACAAATCCACTTGAATCTTTTCATTGCCTGAATAATTTCATTAATTACATCTTCAGGGATAGGTTTTTTTTTTTCATTTGAGCTGCTGCTAGCACTATCAACTAATTGAGCATCAAATAATGAAATTCCTAGTCTATCTTTGAAAATACATGGCATAATTCTAGCATGGTGTGAGGCCTTCGAAGAAATTGAAAAACGAATTCCGTTTGATCCAATATCAACAATGGCTGTAAGTGCTCTTGCAACAACAGATGCTTCGTTTTCGTTGTCATTATCATCATCTATACCATAATTATCATCGATATGATGGCTGTCGGGAGTATTTTGAAAGTACACATTATCTTCCATAGACATCGTGTATAAAGAACTGCTGTATAAACTCTCTGCTATGGGTATCTAATTAAAGAGAAGTAACTATAAGGTAATAACTGCACAATAAAAATGGAGTAATTCAATTTGATAAGAAATAACTATTGCTTTCTTAAACGTTAAATTTTTTCTTTTTCATCTGTGTGAAGAAAAATATTAGAATTCAAATTATTCATACGCACTGTGGAATCGGTAGTCAAGCTTTGGAATTAATACAAGTTTATTAATTATTCACTTAACACTATCATACATTGTTTAGATAATTTAGAGAAACTATAATAAAGCTATGGAAGATACTTTATATGGTCTAGCAGAGGCCACCGATGCTGTGAAGAGCACCGCCGAACAGGCAAATTTGGCGGACGAATTCCAACAAGTTCAAGAGAAGCAAGAAACCGAACCAACTGTGCAGACCGACACAAACACAGACAGAGAGACAGTTTTATCACCAAAAACGACAGATATATTACAAGAAGAAGAAAAATATGACGTTGATTTTGGTAAATTTGGACAGTTTTTGATAAAATGTGGTATAAATATGGTTTTACCTTTCATCAATGGTATGATGATGGGTTTTGGTGAGATATTTGCCCATGAAATGTGTTTTAGAAACAATTGGAGATTTGCAAGAGTTTCACCTGCTATTCGTATGGTTGAAGCTGCTCATAAAAGGGACATTGCCACTAGAAATTCCGTTTTGCTTTGATCGTGAACAAAAACTCTCCTCTCACCGAATCATTCAACCGAGAAATACCAAGTTACTCCGTTTTTTTCTCCCCCACAATTTGATTGCTCTTTACACATTTTTTATAAATACAACCATAGATCAGGTATTTCTGTAAAGATAATAATAATCAATAATAATCAATAAATCGCTGATATAATAAAACTATAAATAAATAATGTACGATAGCCAAATACCGCTTTCTAGAGGTAACGCATATCTTGCTAGAACAATTCATAATCTAACTTCGTTCTATGCTAAAAGAAGGAAACCAATTCTTAGAACTTGTTATGTTTTGATAATTTACCTTATATTTAACAATGGATCAAATTCGAAAAAAAGAAAACCAAAATCAAATACAAAATCAGTTATAACTTCAGGCGCAGGGAAGTTTCAAGTAGATGATCCCAAATCTAAAAATATTTGGAGGAAAATATGTTACAAAATTAAAAATACACCAACAATTTTGCTTCTCTCGCAGTTGAATTACAGAGATAAAAGTAGTTTCAAAATATTATTCCACTTGATTTCACAAATAACATTGTTGGTTGTTAAGGCGTTTTTAACATTGAAGGTTGCCGCATTGGACGGTGATTTGGTTTCTTCTCTTGTTTCTAAGAAATTCAAGAATTTTTTCAAGCTTATTTCAGTTTGGTTAATAATAGGAATACCTTCTTCCATCACCGATTCTTTGCTTTTAAAAACTCAAAGTTTACTAGCGCAATCTATTAGAATTAATATTACCGAGAAGTTGCTTGACGATTATTTACCCTCGAATGGTAATTCTACTATATACCAATTAATAAATCAATCAAAAGGAAAACATTATGATAATAATAACGGTGTCGTTGCAGAGGAAGATGAAGTAGTGACAATTGGTGACCCAAATCATAGATTAACAACCACAGTTGAACAATTTTCACAGTCTTTTAGTATATTGCCGTCACAGATTTTAACTCCTTCATTGGATATTTTGCTGGCTGCAAATCAAATGTCAAAAACTAGTGAAAATGCATCGGAAGGTGCATTGATCTTGGGCCTAATAGCAAATATGTCAACATTGGCATTGAAAATATTTACACCCAATTTCTCCAAGCTTTCAAATATTAGAAATTCCCTTGAAAATAAATTTCGTGTTTTCCATTCAAATATTATAAACAATTGTGAAGAAGTTGCGTTGGCTAAAGGTCATCGCCGTGAAATTGATATTTTGGATACTTCGTATTTTGAGTTTGAAAGATTTCAAAGAATGGAATTACGTAGATTAGCGGTCTACGACTTCTCCGTTTCATTCATTTTTAAGTATAGTCTTGGTGCATTCGGATTGATGCTATGTTCATTACCGACGTTTACATCCGTTTATTCAACTGGATTTAACGTGGACAAACATATGATTGGTAAACTATCATCTGATTTTGTTACTAATCGTAGGTTATTATTGAGCGCCAGCGATAGTTTAGGCAAACTAATTCAATCAAAAAAAAATATTCAAAATATGACTGGATATGCAGAAAGTTTATGGGAACTTCAAAAAATTTTGCAATCTATAAATACTTCAAGTGAATTAGAAAAGGTTATGAATCAACCAAGTTTTGGTGATGATGAAGACGAACCACTAATTGCTGGTCCAAATATTCTTTATGGAGATGAAATAAGATTTGACCATATCCCATTGATTACACCAAGTGGGAATTTATTGGTTAAAGATTTATCGTTTTCTATTAGACCTGGTGATAATCTATTAATTATTGGGCCAAATGGTTGTGGTAAGTCCTCGTTATTTAGAATTTTAGGTGGTTTATGGGAAGTCCAAAATCCTGGTAAGTTGACAATCCCATATAGTAAAAATGATTTATTCTATTTGCCTCAAAAAAGTTACTTTACTTATGGTACATTAAGGGAGCAAATCATTTATCCTCAATCATTTGATGATTATCAAGAAAAAATAACAAACGTCAGAAAATCTGGGGGTATTTGTAATGATGATGAATCCTTGGTTGAATTGTTACGTATGGTTAATTTAGAAGGCCTCTTAGAAACGGATGATGATGATGATGATGAAGTCCAATCTAGCAATGAAATAGAAATAACCGGTAATAGTGCTCAGAGTACTAGATGTTTCCTGTTATCTTGTTTAGATCGAATTGAAAAATGGCCAGATGTTTTATCAGTTGGAGAGCAGCAGAGATTGGCAATGGTTAGACTTTATTATCATCGTCCGAAATTCGCAGTTTTAGATGAATGCACATCTTCAATTTCCTCTGATTTAGAAAGAGAGTGTTATAGAATTGCAACACAAGAATTAGGTATTACTGTTTTATCAGTCTGTCATCGTACAACCTTATGGAATTTCCATTCCTATATTTTAAAATTTAAAAGAAGAGGAGGACAAGAAGAAGAAGAATATGATGATGATGATGACGAAGAAAAAGATGGGGATGATAAGAATGGGGATGATAAGAATGGGGATGAACACGAGCATAGAGAACAGGAAGATGCAGAAGGTTCTGCGACGACGTTATTCACAAAATTTGATCCTGAACTAAGATTACAGAGACATAATGAGTTAATTCAAGTTGAACATTCTTTGAAAAGAAGTGAAGAATTAATAAAAAGATTGGAATGTTTAAAGAAAATTCAAAGCCAAAGAAGTAGTAAAAAAACAAAACCAAAATTAATGTATATAGAGGATGATCAGGATTAGTTTGCTAGAGTTATATCTTGTAATAGTTTATTCGTTAATAAATTAATTAATAGAAAAGTTATATTATAAAAAATTGACTGTTAAGTTCATATTTTTTTTTAGAAAAGATTTATAAGAAGACAACATTTTTTTTCTCTTCATACATGACGTCGTACCAATCTTTACCTGTGTTCCAACAAGTTTGCATTATTTCGATTGCAGAATCTGCCGCAACTGAACCATACGTTTTAAAATCTTGTAAATTTTCTAAGAAAGTACCTCTTAAACTTTCATCTGTGCAGTCACAACCAGCAACAAATATCGGTAAAATAACTCCCAAAGAACTTGGATTTTTAGTATCAACATAGTTATTAATCATTTTTAAGATAATTAAACATTTTTCTTGAATGATTTTTGACGTTCTAGGTATTAGTAAAACACGACGATATAACTGAATTAATCCCATTACTAAAAAACAATGATTTGTGGCAATAATCTGATTAACTGATTTTGTTTTATTATTATTATTATTATTATTATTATTATCATTAACTTCATTGATAAAATCTATTGATTGTAATTTGTAAAAGGCATTTTGAATTCTAATTGAAGATTCGATAATTTTTGAAGAAATGCTAAACTGACTTGAATTGTTTGTTCTCAAATGAATTTGTTTTAATAAATTAGTATGCTTTATAAGTTTACAAATTTGTGCATACAGCGGCAAAAATTTAATATTAAAACCTAGCATGTAATCAATATTTTTATGAGATTCTTCTTTGATTAAATTATTGATATCAGATTCTTCGATATCATAATCAATTTGTGAATCAGAATTTAAATTTGCTTCAGGCAAAAGATCAACTGAAAATGGGGAAGAAAATGACTCGGAAAATGGTGAGAGTGCATCATTAGTATTTGTAATGGGACTTGATTTATTTAAACATGCTAAAATCTCATCTTCATTGGGTTCTAAGTGAGATGATAAATTTGTGAAAACATCTATGTAAGCAAACCAACGAATTAAAAAATACAATAATTTTGACTTTTTAATCTCACTGTTAATTGAATCATTTGTAATTGTATTCTCAGTTCCAAAATCTTTAATTAATTTGTTAAAAGGTTTATTGTAGCCTCTCAATAAAATAATTTGCTTTGCACCTTTCATGTGAACTCTCCATTTATCAGAATTATAATTAAAAACTAAAAATGAACTCAAAAACATCACCAAAGTTAAAGTGAGATCGGATGTTGAAGTTTCTTTATTGTTTAAAAGTGCTAGAAGTTCTGAGAGCGCTCTGCTTAATAATGAGTCAACAACTTCAGACGAATCTTTCTGAAGTAAAGAACTTTTATGTGTCAAACCAAATGCAATAATTAGAGACATTAAGCCATCATTTGTCATGGCTAATTTTGGTAAAACCATCTTAAACGGATTATTAATATAAATTGTTGAATCTGCTGGAGTTAAAATTGAAGCAGTCGAATTTATATAAAATAAAAACGAATCATAATAATATGGAACATTTAAAAGTATATCAGGTAATGGTAATAAACCTCTTGGAATTGATTCCGTAACTTCGGAATTTGAAGAATGTGAAGAGCTGGCAGGAGAACCATAAGAGATTAGACTTTTTGAGTTCGATAGTCTTGTATTGTTGTTCTGATAAATCAATGGAATTGATCTCAGGTTATTTTTTCTACCAGGTATCATACATTCCAATTTATTCAAGTCATACGTAAAGTCATTCAATGTTAAGGAACCGCTATCGTTCTCATTAATTCCCGGAACTTTTTCATCAATGGGACCAATTTTAATATTAGAGTTATCAAGAACATTATTATCTTCACTTTTGTCATCAATATTAGTACTACTGTTGTAATGATCAAACAGCCTTTGATTTAAGTCAATAATACGATCATCCATTTTATTATTGTTATCTAAATCAGTTTTATCGATCTCTTCTAAAAATGACCAAGGATTCGTTTGGACTATATCATCATTGAACAAATTACCTAAAACATTTGAAACATTTTGAATGTTATTTGAAACTGTTTCATTTATCAAATGAATTGGGGACTGAGCTTGAGATTGAGACTGAGATCGAGATTGAGTTTCAGATTCCAGTTGAGTTTCCGACTCGAAATGAGATTGAGAATAGATTATTTGCGGCGTATAAGATTCCTCTAGAGACTCGTAATCATTTATACGTTGTGTGGGTTGATTAAAATGTGAAGATTTCGGATTTGAATTCATTGGGTTGGTCATTTTTAAAAGATATTGCAAATTGTCCGAGGGACTCAAAGAAGGAGAGCCTGTTTTTATTATAGTGGATTCCGAATTTGAAAACGATAATGGTATAGGCATGGGTATGGGTATAAGTGAACTTTTAGCTGGAGTTGAAGGAACAGAATTTGAAATGTTTTTTGTTTTATTGAATTCATTTGAATTGACTGATTCATCTATTAAAATGATTGGCTTATTGAAATTACTTGATGGTAATGACAAATCAACAGAATTTTTAGAATTTTTAGCATTCTTAGAGCTGCCGTCTTCTTGTTTAATTATTATATCACCATTAGGACTATCTGTACGTGAAAGCTGTAATCTTGATAAATTTGCAACGGGATTTAGTTTCTCAATCTTTGGATTCTTGTATGGTCTACCGCCCCAGGTTAATTTCAAAGTATAGTCACACTGCTTGTTTAGTTTTAAGCAGTTTGTACAGGTTGGTTTGATTTCGTCACATTTTATTTTGGATTTTTTACAAGCATGACAACCTGTTCTGCTTCTTGTTCTCTTTGATTGACTTTTTGACCTTGACGTCATTAACGCTAATAATTTAAACTTAGAAAAACAAAATGTTAGGTATTTTAAAACAAGATAATATTAAAATTATCAAAGTTAAAAACATATTACAACTCCGTAGTCAAATCTGTAAAAAAAACTTCATTCCACTTCTAGAAGTTATCATTTACTGGGTCAATGCGCAAAATGTTTTTTAAAGCCTAAAACGGTATGAACGCTGCCGAAGGAGCTTTTATTCCCCCATTAGGAAGGTATAGCCTGTAGCGATGTTAGGCTCATAATGTGCTTCAAGAAACGGTCAACCGTCGAGTATCGACGCCCCACTGGTGACTTATACATTGGGAGAGTATATTTTCTCGCTGGCTGTATTTAGCAAGATTCATGTTGTTGTATGATTCTTATATTTGAATATGTTTTTTAAGATTGTAGTTGTAGAATGAATTGAATGTCTGAACTTTGCTGATGATGAGAGTGCAGATGACTTTTTTAAACTGAGATTATGAAAACACACAAAAATCGTTATAGCTTACAATATATACGTCAGGCATCTACTACAAGTGAGCGTTCGTAAAAGTGAAACAAAGTGAGTTATGAAAAACTACGACAAACAGTACAGCAATTGAGATCAGATCTTATTTTCTGTTTCAAATTGTGAAATTCGTACTTCAAAGACTAGCGGGAACTATGACGTTTTGCAAACCAGTAAACCAATTAGACAATATAATAAAGCCATCCTAAAGATCTCTTGCAATTATCTGTAACGTAATATTTAGAATCTATTATCGGCAATATTACCATTACACCAATACTATTGTTTGTCAAGTAGTTGGTCCTAATAGCCTTACCATTGTGCGATATCCTATGCTATTATTAGAAGCAAAGCACAATGTCTAATAATAGATGCTTAGTCGGGCTGGTTTGGCCAATAGCTTATTCTGAATATCATCGAAAAACCTATTGTGTTGGCTATGATGAAATCGTTGCAAAATGTAAGGTTCATCAACGAATAGATCTGATCATATCTTGAAATAAGCATGGATCTGAGGGCTCTTTTATCGTGCTGAGGTTAATCTCTCGTAATCTTGTTTCAAGCTCATCTTCACCATATGTTCACATCAAATGCGATGGTCGCACCATCGTTTTTGTATGAATTCTCTGCATTTTCGATACTGCTTTTTAGTCTTGACACAGAGATTACGCTGCACAAATTTTTTTAAATTAATTTTACAGGAAATACCGGTATTTTAGAATTGCCAGATGTTGCATGCATGTAATAAATGAATAAATTAATCTATTAATAAGCTATTATTAATTGAAAGACGTCCGTGCTTGTAGTTAATAATAGACACAATAAAAAACCGCAATCTATGAACAAGTTTTTATAAACCAGTGCAATTCCATAATTTATTGGAAAAGTTCAGCTTTTATGGTAGTTATTTAGATCTCAGAAAATCTGAAAAATCATATACGTGTTAACTAAAAGGATATTGCATCTGATTTATACTATAGGTATTTACCAGTATATTTATATTCATATTCAAGAATTGGATTTAACTGCCCATCAACTGATTACCTAATTCGTTGCTCTTCCATTAAGTTTTGCGTGGTTACGTAGTTTTATTTCAATTTTTAAGTTACTCTTCAATTGTGACTTCATTTAAAAATTAAGTCTGCATTATATATAATTTCAGTTTGTATTATTATTTTCTATAAGTCCACTTTTTGTATATATCGAAGCATTTGCTTTTACTACTATATTTGCTTAATTTTCCTTGGTTAACAGAATTTCTCGCCAATTTTGAACGGCGTATATACAAAATTAATTGTGTCTCATTTTTTTCCTCTTGAGTTATATTGCTAATTGCATGCATTTTTCTGGGTTTATCAATTTGCTTATAAAAATCTTTACCACTTAGTTTATCCAAGTTATTTTTTTTGAATTCAAGTGTCTGTGCAATCTTTAATTTCAATTTTTTAACTTTAATAGATATCAATACAATAGATTATCACCATACCATATATTGCAATCAAATTTTTTGGCAATTACATTCTGTTTCATTTCATTTCATTTGACTCCATTTGATTTTTTTAATTTTATATACAACGATTCATTTATATTTTTAAATTTTTTTTTAAATTTCACTACAGTCATTTGGAATCTGATTTTTTGGTTCTTTTTTTTCATTTAATATTTACATTAGATTATACCATTTAGTAATCGTTGCTTAAGTTCGATTCATTACATTATCATTTCCACAGTTTCAAATTTTCACTTTACTTCGGTTCTATTTTATTCTACTTGCACTTTATAAAATCATGTCCTCTCAAAATATTGGAGATCTATCAAGATCCTCGTCTTCAACGATGAGAAACAGGAGTATGAATCCAGGCGTTCAAGCAAAATTATTAGCATTCCAAGCTAAAAGACAACAACAAATCCAACAACACAAACAGCAACAGCAACAAGATCAAGATGAATATTATTCTCCAGATGATTCAAAATTGCTTTCATCATCAAACCAATCTCCTTCAACGCCGTTAAGCTTAAATTCTAGTACTTTCAGTTCCCCGATGACAACACCAAATGAAATCCAAGATTCAAAAAATGATGATGAATCTTTAATCAGACGTACTTCATTTAGATTGCCAAAGTCTTCTTCGGATACTGATGATTCCTGTGCTACATTAGGAAGTACTTCTAATAATCCAAATAATCCATCCGATTGTGATTTAAAAAGAGAAGGTTCTTACACTAATATCAATACGGCCAATTCGACTAATTCCGCTCCAAATCTTTTTCCGTCTAATAAAAGCAATGAGTATATTGCTAGAATTCATAAGTTTCAGCAATCTGCTAAGAAATCAGAAAATTCATCACCCAATAATATTGCCGCCATCGATTCAAGACCTCCAGTGTCTTCTTTGCCCCCACTGCCTCCATTACCTTCATTACCTTCATTACCCTCGTTATCTTCACTACCTCCATTAAAAATGAATAAACAAATTTCGAATAAGAATTTAGAGTTAGGTTCAAAATCTTCTTCTGAATCATCACCTTTGGAATCTAAAAAACCTTCACTTTCACAAAGAAGAGGAATGAAATTAAATTTAGGTGCATTGGCTGGTAGATTAGATTCAGATAGCCCAGAAACAGCATCTGCACCTGCATCAGCTATAAAAGATGTATCATCAACATTAAATCCGTCAGCTGTATCGGCGCCACTATCACTAGCAGCAGACAATATTATAACTACTAATACCAATACAAATAGAACTAGAATTAACCTCAATAACTCAACTTTAGTTTCACCGTCGAGTCCAAATTCATATTCGAGACCAGCTCCAATTAATACGTCACTGTCTTCTAAAAATGACAAATTAAATGTTTCGATGAATAATTTAAAATTAGGTGGTAACAGTCCAATTAGAAGATCAAATAATTTAAATTTAAATAGATTACGTGAAAACGCTCTACCTAATCGTGGCAACGATATGGCATTACCCAAAAAGGCGATAAATTCAAAGCCTGCTGGGATGTTTGCATCATACGCAAAATATGTTGATATTAAATCAGGTTCATTAAATTTTTCTGGTAAGGCTTCATTGCATTCAAAAGGTATTGATTTTTCAAACGGATCTTCATTTAGAATATCAATGGATGATTTAGAATTTTTAGAAGAATTGGGTAGAGGTAATTATGGTGTCGTTTCAAAGGTGTTGCATAAACCAACCGGTATTATAATGGCGATGAAAGAGGTTAGGTTAGAATTAGATGATGCAAAATTTACACAAATTTTAATGGAACTAGAAATTTTACATAGTTGTGTTTCAGATTGCATTGTTGATTTTTATGGCGCCTTTTTTGTCGAAGGTGCAGTTTACATGTGCATGGAATATATGAAAGGTGGTTCGCTAGATAAAATATATGGTGATGGTATTTCAGAGATACCTCTGGCTTATATCACTAAAAGAGTCGTCCTAGGTTTAAAACAGTTAAAAGATGATCATAATATCATTCATAGAGATGTCAAACCAACAAATATACTTGTTAATGAAAACGGTAAAGTCAAGCTTTGTGATTTTGGTGTTAGTGGTAATTTAGTCGCTTCTTTAGCTAGAACTAATATTGGCTGTCAATCTTATATGGCACCTGAGCGTATTAAGCATACAAATCCTAATGATTCATCTTATTCTGTTCAATCTGATATTTGGTCTTTAGGCTTATCCATTCTAGAAATCTCAAAAGGTTGCTATCCATACCCTCCAGAAACTTATAACAATATTTTTTCCCAATTAAGTGCAATCGTTGATGGCGAACCACCAGAATTATCAAGAGGTAAGTTCTCTGAAGATGCACAAGATTTTGTTAGACAGTGTTTGCATAAAAATCCAGATGGAAGACCAGGTTATGCAGATCTATTAAAGCATCCTTGGCTAAATAAGTATAGTGATGAACAAGGACAATCACTGATGGCTGAATTAGTCAGGCATAAAATATCAGAAAAATCTAATAATAATACTGATAAAAAGTCTAGTAATACTGAAAACACATCTGATAAGATTAATAATAATAATAATAATAATAATACTAATAACGGTGATGATGTTGATAATAGAAATAGGGTTGATAAAAAAATTCCAGCATTGCATAAAGGTGGTTTAAATCAATAATTACTGAGTTATAAATTTGTTTCACTTCTGTTTTCTTTTTTTTTTTTGTATTTTTTGTTGATATTCCGGTTCTATATTTGTATCTTATAATTTCTATATATTGTCTTATGTTCTTTTTTTTCATTACATTATCTACTTTTTTATTTATTAATCCACATATTTTTTGCTTAATTTAATATTTCATCCTTTTCAATTTATATCTGTGACCACTATTTTCAAATAGTGTAAAACATGTTACAAATTAAATACTGCTGGTTGGTTCAGATGATTAAAAAAAGAGTCAGTTTAAGCACGTGATTTATTTGACTTGTTTAAGCCTTACTGACTTCTTGTGACTTCGCACTTCACTCTTTCGTTACCGACAAGGACGAAAGAAAACGGTATCGGACATCCATGAATTCCTTAAATTTAAAAGAACCCCAATTCTTTTGCTCTTCATTACAGGCACAAACAATAATGTTAATTTCAAAAACGCTTTCTGTGCAGTCAAATAATTCATTATTGAGATCATTTAGTACGACTTTTAATAGGGGTATACCTGCCAGTGATAAGATTATTTCACGTCGGAAGAATCCAACAAAGTTTTCAGATAAATTAAATAAAGGGCCGTCATTTGATGATTTTTTAAGTGGTAAAGCTCAAGATTTACTTATTGATCCACTAGAGCAAGCAAGGAAAGATCCAAATGCACGTTTGCCACCGTGGTTAAGAGTTCCAATTCCAAAGGGTAAATCATTTCATAAAGTTAAAGATGATGTTAAAGAATTAAAGTTATCAACAGTTTGTCAAGAGGCAAAATGTCCGAATATTGGGGAATGTTGGGGTGGTAAAAAATCCGAAGCAACTGCCACAATTATGTTAATGGGTGACACTTGTACAAGAGGTTGTAGGTTTTGTTCTGTTAAAACAAATCGTACACCTGGTCCTTTGGATCCAATGGAACCTGAGAATACCGCAGAAGCTATATCACGTTGGGGTTTAGGTTACGTTGTTTTAACTACTGTTGATAGAGATGATTTGAAAGATGGCGGAGGTCATCATTTAAGGGAAACGGTTGAAAAAATTAAAGAGAAAGCTCCACAAATTTTGGTCGAGGTTTTAAGTGGTGATTTTAGAGGTGATTTAAAAATGGTTGAAGTTTTAGCATCGAGTCCAATGGATGTTTTTGCACACAATTTGGAAACAGTTGAAGACTTAACACCTCATATTAGAGATCGTAGAGCAACATATAGGCAATCATTGAGTGTTTTAAAACATGCTAAGGAAACTAACAATAAATTAATAACTAAAACTTCTTTAATGTTGGGTTTTGGTGAAAGTAACGAACAAATTATGCAAACTTTGAAAGATTTAAGAGAAAATGATGTTGATGTTGTCACTTTTGGACAATATATGAGACCTACCAAGAGACATATGAAAGTTGTGGAATATGTTACACCTGAAAAATTTGATCATTGGAAAGATGTTGCATTAAGTATGGGATTCCTATATTGTGCATCTGGTCCATTAGTTAGATCATCTTATAAAGCGGGTGAAGCATTTATTGAAAATGTTATCAAAAAGAGAAAAAGAAATGTCGGTGTTCCAAGAGAACTTGAAATTGGCGATGAAAAGTTTGTTTCAAAAGATCTGATGAATAACGCAAAATAGTGTATTTACCTTTATAGACTGTCATAAATATCATTTTTTGCAATTTTACTAAAGAGTTATTATTATTAATTTAAAAAGTATAATTTTTTTTGATGTACTAGGAAATCAATTATTATAAGTATTATATATATATTTTAAAGTAAATAGGAAAATTCTAACAGTGATGAGAAAAATATGTCTCTTGAAAAAAATAATTAATATTTGACCCTGCTTCAAATTATTAAAATATTTATGAGCTTATTCTTCAATCTCAAATTTCAATGGCAATAATTCAAAAATCTAAGACGATCTTAATAAGAACAGGGAGGTGCAATACATTTTTTAAATTTTTGTTTTTGAATTATCAATAACAAGAATGAACAATAAAATAAGACAGAAAAAAAATTAACGAAAGGAAAATTAATCAAATTTAATTATTCGACTAGTTTTCTTCTGCAACCGCTCCTTCTTGTTCGTCTTCTTTTTCTTCTTCTTTCTCTTCCTCTTTTTCTTCTTCTTTACTCTCTTCTTTTTCCTCTTTATTTTCTTCGGATTCTGGAGGAGTATCAACAGCAGCAGCCTTTTTAGCCTTTTCCTTTTCTAATTCATCAACAATATCTTTATCTAATTTAGCAATTTTGTCCTGTAATTGTTTCACTTCTTCATCGGCTGCTAAAATCTTAGATTTGGTAGTTTCTTCCTGAGAAGATCTGAATTCTTGAAGTTTGTTCTTCAAATCTTCAACAGTCTTTTGAATTTCTTCTTGAGAAGTTGGTAGAGAAATACCAAACGCAGATAATTGTGAAATAAGCATAGGTTCTAAAGTGAATTTAGCCTTCTTCTTGTTTTGTTTCTTACCCTTTTTGGATTTAGCAGTACCAACAAAAAACGCTTCTTCCTTTTTACTAATAATTTCAGCATTTTCTGGAAGTTTAACCTCAGTTTTTGAAGTATGCTTATCTAAATCGTCAGTTTCTATATTTGATTCTTCTGCGATAACATAAGACGGATCAAAATGAACAAGTAGAGTTTCAACTTCTTTAATTTCACTTGAAAATGCTGGTAGTTTAGAAGCCTCAGTAATTTCTTCAATCTTAGATAATAAATCTTTTTTTTTTAGATAGAGTGTATAAGCTTTTTCTTCTTCTTCTCTCTTCTTACGTTCATTATCCATATCAGCCTTAAATTTCTTAAATTTGGCATCGAAATCTTCTTTAATTGTTCTGATTTGAGAAAATGCATTATCTCTTTGTTTGTATAATTCTCTTCTCTTACCAAATAATTCATCTCTTTTAGATTGAATTGATTGATTTTTATTGGTTAATTCATCTAAGTCTTTAGTGATTTCTTCAAATCTAGCTTGAACCTCTTTGTTGGTAACAGAAGATAAAGAATTTTTTAATTCAGCAATTTTTGCTTTATCAGAATCAATAGATTTTTGTTGTTGCTCAATACCACCAAAATCTTTCTTCAATTTATTCAAAGATGAAATCTCTTTAAAAGCTTTCTTTTCATCAACTAACATTAAAGAACCTGTATCAATTTGAGCTTCTAGTTTCTTTATTCTTTTATCGATATCGTCAACTGTTTTGAAATCATGTTTGGAGGTTTTCGATTGGATATCAGAAATCTTCTTTTTAATGCCTTGATCAATTGCCTTGATTTGTTCATTGATTTGTTGTCTCTTCTTTTTAATATCACCTTGAGATCTAATAATAGTTTTCAATTCAGTTGTCAAAATATGACGTTTTTCTGAGTCTGCCTTTGGAGTAATTGTTGTTTCAATTTCCTTGCTTAAAGAGTTGATAGCAGTATCCAATTTTTTAATTTCGGATCTATGTTCTGCAATTTCAGCATCTTTGACTTTAGAATCCGGTTGTTTGATAAATCTTCTTGGCTTTGGAGGTTCAATTTCTGGAATTTCAGTAACAGCAGACATGATCCTATATATTTTATTGAAGTTAGTATGATATTAAACTTGAAGATTGGGAAACTGATTTGTGAATCATCCATTATGGGTTATTAAATTTGCATCTAAAGATCATTTAATAAGCACACACAAATATATACCTATATATTAATTTACAAGTACATACTAATATTTGAATAAAGTTTTTCTAGTATATAGAATGCTTAGGGTGGATACAAATGTAAAAAGTAAACAAAAGATTGAAGCGTTGGAATCGTTGAAATTTCATGCTCCTCGTATCGAGAACGTTCATATTTTTCAACGCCAATTGATATTTTCCTATTTCATCTGTTCCCAACAGCGAAAAAAGGACACCTGGCACTCATTAATTAGAAAATTACTACGAAATCTCACTATTTTTTTATTAAAGCAATATTCCGTTTGAGACATCAACCAGTTTTATATTTGCATATTTGTAGTAGCAGCTGTTTATTTACTAGAGACTGAGATCAATAGTCCAAAAAATTTAAAAAATAAAAGAAGCCCGCAGACGGGATTGAACCATCGACCAACAGATTTGCAATCTGCTGCTCTACCACTGAGCTATGCGTGCACTTTCCCGCTCCGCAGTTTAATCCCGAGGTATGTTTTTAAAATCATGCTCAATACGTTTTCTTTTCTTTCTTTATAATTTTCTAAAACGTACGGATAAAGTAGAACTATCATAAAAATTTAAAAATAAATAGAAATCTCAAACCTTTTTACATTATGTCAGAACATCAACATAAATTGTATGTCATAATTCAATATATATTATGTCACAGAATTGTGTTGTGCTGATTAGCTAATCCAAGAACATAAATACAAGACTCGGCATTACATTTGCATA